>JAVQIZ010177495.1:0-41244 GCA_036023535.2 Galaxias brevipinnis | reverse complement strand
TAATAACAATCTGTAGTGCCAATTGACGCTGGTATGGCAGACGAGGGGAACCGCACTATAGTGGAGAAGTATATTTGTCATAAACTCCTGAAACAGGGATATGTGTGGGAATTCGACGATGTTGAGGAGGAAGATGCTGCCAGCAATGGTTCAATAATTTCTCCATCTCCCCCGGCTTTGGCACGGCGGTTTCAAGGAGCTCCAGCCAGACCAGAGAACGGCCCTCATCGTTCTAAAGGGGTATCCCAATCGGACCCATACGCAGCCATTCACAGAGTATTGCGTGAGGCTGGGGATGAGCTTGAGAGACTTTACCAGCCCGACTTTACTGAGATGTCTCATCAACTCTATCTCACATCCACTACTGCACAGCGGAGGTTCTCAGAGGTGATAGATGAACTGTTCAGAGATGGAGTGAACTGGGGGCGGATTATTGCTTTCTTCGAGTTCGGTGGCACCATATGCGTGGAGTGCGTGGGTAAAGAGATGACTTCGCAAGTAGACCACATCGCCGAGTGGATGACAGAGTATTTAAATGGGCCACTGCACATCTGGATTGAAGACAACGGGGGATGGGTAGGTGTGATTCTGTGGTTCACCATTAATTCTCAACTGCCCTATACGCAAATTTCGCAGGGAAAGAACGAGCGTCTAAGATCAACGACATCACTTAACTGTACAATTGATTTGATGATCAAGATGTTTGTCATGCTCCGTCAAGCCAATGAGATGCTGTCCTCTCTGTCACACCTCCCAAACGCTCTAGAGCCCGCCTCTGTAAAAGTAACGTCAATGGCAGCAAAGCAGCTGTCTCTAGTGAAGGGAGGGTACCGCTGTAGCTGCCCATACATAGCCTATAACGACTGAGTCGAGCCCCCGCGACAACGCACAAGGCATATTTGTGATATATAATGCCCCCGACATTATGTAATATTTTAAGATAATCAGAAACAGTTTCAGGATGGATCATGCCCAGAACATTTCACATGATCTTAATCCCAATGTAATCTCTGCCTGTTTTATTCTGGATGTATACAGATGGGGATCTGTTTTCTGTTGCACCAGACCAGGTGATTATTTTGGAGCTTCCCCTGCAGGGCAGGACAGAACATGGCAGACACATGTCAGGGGAAAGATAACTATTGAGTTAATGTGTTTAGGCCCCAAGGTCTCACCAGACAGGGCTGCCTGTAGGACAACAGCTAGGACTTCTGCACGACAAATACGATCCTGCATTGTAAACCAGGGCGAGTCTGTTTGCATGTCTGGCACACGTGCGTGCACGCGCACACACGCACACACACGCACACACACACACACACACACACAAACACACTAACAAGGATACTGAACAGTGAAACATGCATCAGTAAGCATTGCACTATACATCCTTCCTTTTATAATTGCTGTTCCCTGTGTTGAACCCAGCAGCCACCCCTGCACACCTCCTTTCTTCTCCATCTCGGCAGCCATTAGGCCAAACTGCCAAAGAATTAGCCTCTAATTGGAAGACGTACCCTTAATGAGGGCCTAACGTACATTGTGCGCTTCTCAGTTATTTGGCCTGAAGGTGGAAATGGAGGGGGGGGGGGTTGTGGGCTTAATCAATGATTTATATTGAGCATTTCGATCTTTAAAGGAAGGAGCGTTTAACATTCCCCTTGAGTGTGCTGCGCCCCTGAAGGTGGCAGGTTGCGCCGCATATCAAAGGCAGCCAACGGAGGGAGGGCCCCTGCAGGAAGAAAGGGCTCCAGACTGCCGTGTGTTTAACATGCACCCCTCAGTGCATGGAGCCGGGATCCCTTTTGTCTGCCTTTGAAACCTGCGCCTCGGATTTGGCGCGCTAGACTGCCATGCCTGCTCGAGGTCTCTAGAGCTTCTGGCCGCTCCACAATGTAGGTCATCGCTGGCTGTGTTTTCTAACAGGGCGGAGAGGACTCCGTGCCTCCGCCACAGCCAGTGGAGAGCAGAGCACAAAGTCTCCCAGTCCAATGGATTATTCAGGATTATGTGAAACCATAAATATCCAAGGGTATGATGGGGCACATTCTAATTATGTTGGTCACATTATAGACACTTGATTGGGTAAAATTTACTCAATTGAGTATAGTAAAGAATATAGCTTGTTAATGCCCTCTTTTCAATTTCCGGTTGGTACACAAGGCCAATTTGCACAAGCACTGATTTCCTTAATTCAGTGTATAAAATAATATAACTTGGTAATGCCCTTCATTTTGATTTCTAGACGGTACACAAAGCCAATTTAGACAGCATCTGAAGCTGATTTATGTTCAGTTAAAGGGCTCAGACACGGGAATTCCCCAACGTGTGTGTTTTGGTTCTTACCTACCATTCAATTGGTAATGTGCCAACACAATGTTGCCGTTGAGCTTCCCTGAAAGTCATGACTTCATGTTCATATACGTTCATTTATTTCTATATCGCCATGTAATCTGTTGTACTGTGATCAAGAGATTTCCTCTGTGAGGTTCAATGACTGTAGCACGCCGCAGCAGAGGGAGAGCGCAACTGAACAGGGACCATTGTCCCATTGTGCCTCTGAGGTAACTCAATCAGCGTGTTTATTTTCCAGAGCTTTGAAAACCGAGAGGAATGGGGGCTAATTGCCTAAATGGTGGCGTTATGACATGATGGGGCAAATGGAAAGCTGTCTGTCAGCCCCCACCGGTTTCCTGTTTGGAGACAGTTTAAGCTCGAAATAGGCATGGTCTAACTCTGCTTTGTTTAGTCTAGAAATGGCTGGTGAGATGAACGAGCTCCAACAAAAAAAAAACTATCTGCCCTACAAAAAATAACAAGGCTGTTTTGTTCATAAGGTCTGTCGGAGCTGGAGTGTTTGACGTTACTGTTACTTTTGGTTACTACGGTTCCCCCACCCTCCAACTCCTGTGATAGACTTTCGTTGTCGAACTACTTCTCCCCCCACCTGGCAACATTCGTCCTTTCCTCTGCTTTGTGGTGAGAGAAATAACACTTGTCTGGGGAGAGAAATAGGATAATCAGTCTCATAGCGACACACAGAGCTGTGTTATGGCTGCCTCTCCGCCCAAGTGTGGTGCACCTGTGTTTGTTTACGGGCCTTTTCAGTAAATATCGAGTGATTGGATGAAGTGGCAGGCGGTGACCGTCTTCATAAATTGCACATCTGACCTCAGAGACTCGTCTGGCTGTGGGGGTGGCACTCGCAGTGTCTCGCTGAAAATGTGCTCTGCGCAAACATCGATTTCACAACTGCAATCTCAGGCCAGACCCCGAATTAGACGTTGAGAAACAAGCCAATTTTTTCCCTGTAAAAATGTTTCCGCTGTGTGTAATGCTGAGGGGACATGGGAGAAGAGTGGGAGGCAGGAGGGAAAAAAACCCTCTCCCTGACCAGTTCCAACAGCCTGGATCGGGTTCTCTGTGGAATGCTGCTAAAGCCAGGTGGCCTCTGCCGTCTGAGGCAGGTGTGGGAAGACGAGACAAAGGAGGAGACCTGATTGGTTTTGATCCTGAAGTAGGGGAGCCTCCTATAGCCCGCCCTGACTGTGCTGGGTGTGTTGCTAGGGTAGGGTGGGCATGTGTCTGCACCCCTCTCCTCCCCACAGCGAGGCTGAACAGATCTGGGACAGCAGGGAAGTCATTAATCTCCATCAGAGTGACACGCCTGCTGTGGATGAAAGGGAGAACCTGTACGCCTCGACGACAAAGCAGCCTTACAACCAACCACTTACGCCCCCAGAGAATGTTTGCTGTTTGTTTGTACAATGTACCCTACCTGGTCTAAGCCCTGTGGGGGGCCCTTATTGAAGCATGGGGTGATACCCTGGCAAAACAAGCAGCAAAATGCAGGACATTGTCACCAGCAGTGCTCAGGGGGCTAAAAGGAGTATCAACCCTACACCACCATCCGTTTTTTACCATAAGTCAACCAACAGTGGCTTTTAGCTTAAATGTTGTCTCTGGAAGTGGACTAGAGGCCATAATGGAAACTTAAAAGCACTTAGGAGCTAAGCCTGGCTAAAGGGGCCCAGTTTTCCCCCTTTTGCTGTAGTCCCCTCTCTGCTGCCTCTGTTGGCCTCGCAGGTTCGCCATCTGCCACTCTGTTTACACCCATCAGGCCAGCCACTGTAATCTCAGAAACATTTCCTCCCAAGCGAGCCACTCTGTCGGGAAGGCTCCCTTTCAGAAGCAGGCCTGGGAATGTGGCCTTCTAGTCATTAAGGGGGCATTGACAATCTGACGACATATGCCTGGGTTTGAATTATTCTTGGATAATGCGTTAAGGGCCTCAAGACAGAGTACTTTAAGAACTACATGGTCTTATGTAGTAGTTCCAGAAAACATAAGAAGAGTTAAGATGGCACTATTTGCATAATGATGTCAGAATGATGATGATTATTCCCTGCAGATTCCATGGGACTGCTGATTCTTACCAAAAGTGTGTGTCTGTGTAGGGGGGTTGGAGGCAGAAATTCAGTGGGATTTTGTTTTTTGTTCTATGCTTGACATGCATCTCCTTGTTTTTCGCGTTCTGCATGAAACATCTCGAGCATTCCAAACATGTCAAACGTTTTTCCAAACCGAAACATTTCAAAAACATGTTGTTCTTAGGTCGAGCCAGCCCCTCACTTGGAAGACAGAACACATGATCCACTTAAAAATCAGCTTTTGCCCTGCTTTTATACTGCCATAGTCTGTGTTGAAAGTAGTTAAGGTTATGTCCCGTGATGTCCAGGCCCTTCCCCTCCCCATAGGGCCCCCCAGCCCTTCCTGTGAGCTTATTTCTAGCGCTTCTCATGAGAGCCTCTGGAATGCCTGCTCGGGAACACAAACTGTAAATAAATAATGGAGAGGACCTGGGTGTTGCTTTCCTGAGTGGCCAGCGAAGGGTGGAGACTGGACAAGCTGTTCTTTTTTTGCGGACAATCACTTTCGGCCTGGCCTGATAAGTTCACACAGAGCCCCCGCTCAGTCAGCTGTGTGTGTGTGTGTGCGTGCGTGCGCGCGTGCGTGTGCATGCGTGTATGTGTGCCTCTGAACTCCAGTTTGTGTGGTTCGTGTTGGCCCCTGAACTCATTGTGTACAGCTGGACACGGATGCGTGCGCGAGGGAACTCGTCCACGTCGACTGCGCTCCAAACGGCCCTCTGGTTGACCCGCTGCTGGTCCTGTTTACCATCCACACCCGTCACATGCCGCGCTCTACAGCCCCGTCATTACAGTCCCAACACATGCCTGATGAATAATATATGGGCCAGATAAAGTCAGACGCTAAATGGGCCGGCCTCGAACAGCGGCGCCTCGAGCCATTGATAGATACAGTGTCTCACTCTGACACACACACACACATACACACAAAAAAGAAACAGCACGCATCGTGTCAATATGTGCAAACGCAAACAAATACACTGGCGTACACGCCCGGCTTCTACCTCGAGACCTCGGGTGTCAGGTGGCCGCCGAGATCTTTGAAAAATGCATGGACACGTGAGAGGGCTCTAAATATAGCAGCGTTGCCTTTTCTCCATTCCCATGGAGGGGGGGGGGGGGTCACTTGTTGCCGTATTGACTGGAAATCTTCAGGCAAGATGCATCTGTTTCCAGCTTCACATTATCAGTCTGAAACATTACATTGGTGGCGAAATGTTAAAAAGTCTCGGCCAGGTCCTTTGATAGCAGAGATGAAGGAGTTCTCCATCCTTCCCTGTCATGTCGGGCTGTGGATAATGAGAGGCCTGTAGAGGCTCTGGTTGACTTTGCCACTGGGCACACCCCAGCCTGATTCGCCTGATGCCGTCGTGGCCAAGGTTAAATGGTGCCGCACAGTGTCTGGCTGCGCCGTATTATCTGGGACAAGCCCCAAAACGGCGATATGGTCAAATGCCATATTTATCTCAGGGAGAGCGACAGTTGTATGCAGACCTTCAGTGTAATCTAAACAGTTGTTGGGGTTAACTGAGCAAGCGTGGCCTCTCACCCCTAATACACAAACACTTGCAGGCGCACACACAAACAAACAGACACACACACACAAACACACACACCGAGGCAAGCACACAAGCGGATGTACTTTTTCAGAATCAATTATCATCATGCCACAGTAGCTGCGCAAACACATACTCAAACCTACACACACACACACACACACACACACACACACACACACACACGCGAGCGCACAGACAGAAGCGGATGTGGCAGTGTGAATCAATAATGCTGTGTTGTCACCGGGTGACATGTGAGCCGTGGCAGGGAGCAGATGGCCCCAGGGTAGATAGCTTCCTGTTAGCCTAGCCCTAAATCTCCAACCCTAAACCACCAACCTAACAGGGAATTCCCAGAGCCACTGGGCACAGCAATGGTCATTAACTAACAACTTGGCATTATTGGCATTGCCTTGGAAAGACTGAGCACATGGCCGGAAGATGTGATGGTGAGATAGTAATGGTAAATGGATCCCTCTGTGTACTGGAGGAAGTCCTTTTCCATTTTATTACCCTTGTGATCTCCAGGAGGCAAGCATATCTACAATCACATAATGCCATGTATCACCCGTTGTGACGTCATGGGTTATATTTGAATGTTTTATGTTGGTCTCCTCAGCAAATACTTACCTAATCCTACCAGGTATAATGGTAAAAATAGCTGTCTTATTGTTGCACATTGGGGCAAATATAATACTTCTTAAGTTCTTTCTGGGATCTCTTTCGGGAGGAGCCTGTGTCCACAAGCAAACAGTTATTTTTTTCTTCATTTTAGTACTTTTAAACTAGCAGCTCTGGCTGGTGTGCAGCAGTCAGTCTGATTCCTTGCGGCATCGCCCCCCCCCCCCCCTCCACCGCCTCTGGCCGTCACCTTTGATGGCGTCTGATTGGGTTTGAAGTGAGGGGAAAGTGATGCGCAAGTGATGCCGGGGAGATGAAAGGCCGCTGAGGGAACGCTTGCACATCGGCGGTGGAACAGCGCTCAAACTAAACTCCACACGTGAAACTCCTCTGCTGAACTGCACGCGTCCGTCCAAGCCTACAAGCTCCATATCCCTCCCCCGACAGCTTACCATGCAGAGCACCACTGCCTATCTGACAGGTAACCCCTTCCTTAAGCCAGCTTTCAGAACCTGTGCTTCACTGAGGATAGATCCCCCATTAAATACAATGATAGACTTTCTCCGCCAGGCACAACAACCTTGTTGGGTACATACAAATATGTTTTCTTGGCTCTACTAAAAGAAAAGGCACAGCCCTTGATATTTAGTGGCTATTGTTTTTTTACATCATAGTGAGACATTATAGTTCAAAGGTCACCAGAACTTTAAAGTGGAGCTGCTTGACATTGAATTGAAAACATCATATTTTTGTTCTCTGTTCTTTTGACATCCATTACACACTCTGACAACAGAGGTTCCACCAGCCTCGTTGACACTACGCTAGTCTGCATTGTTTCTGGAGTCACAGAGAGTTATTTTACGATGGCTGGATCCACTTCTGAAAGGCTCCTGTTTGGTTTTTGAAAGAATTTGTTAGCTCCTAAGGAAACGTCTAGACACTGTTTTACAGCCATGGATCTAACGACCATATATGTTCATTACAGCGCAATTAGGCTTTTAAAGTGTTTTAATTTATTACTTTGAGACTTTATGGTACTTGGTGGTGAACAATATTAAAAGACCCAGTGTTATGAAGACACAATAATATTCCTCTCCTTCAAACGATGTTGAGTCACTTTGCATGAAGTCATGCAGCAGAGTCTGCCAGAACATTTGGAAACGAGCTGATCCGCTCTACAGAAAACACTGTCTCTATTGACTGTCTTGACTCCCCTTCCAGCTCATTCCATGATCTAACCTGGCATTCACGTGCATTACAAACCGCCGCAGCCAGAAACGAGACCCTTTGACCTTCTCTGCCTTTCCTTTAATCTCTCTCTCCCCAAATGAATGGAGGGGGAGTACCCAGCACACGTCCCTCGATTGCAGAGAAGGCACGCGGGCTAAAAACGTGAGACTGGATGAAGCCGCAGGAGAGCCCGCCATAGCGATTAGGTGGCTTTGATCAGGGGCTGATGGGAACAGGACGAAGGAAGGAGGGAGGGAGGGAGGGAGGGAGGGAGAGAGAGAGAGAGAGAGAGAGAGGGGAGCCTTCATCGGACTACAAACAGCCTGCGTAATGAGAGACAGGCTCACGACCACGGGGCTAAACAGAAGCCCCACCACATCCCTCGTTTGGGCCTAGGGAGGGCCAGCCCTATGCCAGGCAGCCACATGGTTCACTGGGAGCGGGGGACAGGCTGCCAGAGCTGTGTCAGGGTAGAGCTTGGCAGAGGCCCCTTGGAGATGGCACCGGATCAAGACGCGGGGCTGGCAGGGCAAGTGAGCAATGCGATAGTGGCGGGGTAATGGACTGACTGGTCTGTGAGGGAGATGATGCTGCAGATTAGAGAGTTGTTTGGTTCATTGAAACAAGAGAACAACAGCTGAATTGTGGATCTGGTTTACCGGCGGAATGGCAAGACACTGATACAGCTATCTTCTTATTCTGTGAAGTTGTGTGTCTCTCTGCTGAAATGTTTTGAAAAATCCTAATTTGGCAGCAAAGCATACGCATGCGTATGACTAAACATACTCAAAAATTGAAGGTGGCACTATCCCAAATCCATAATCCTAATTACATATGATGCCTCATGTTTAGAAAAAGTAAACAATGGCTCTTCTTTATGGATCATGAAGGTTCTACAGTCCATTAAATATGCAAACAATAGTTCACTGTAGGCAATATACTATTTTCATGGATCCTAATCCCAATATATAAATATTACTATGGTGACTCCCACCATTTCAGCTTTACACAGCTTTTTCACTGTGGATGTGTAATGGCAAAATAAGCTACTTATCGTCAGTCACCAAGCAGATTCGTAGGACTAATGACGTTATGGCTCTCTGTGTGGACAGTCAAGGTTGCGTGACTACGATTTGCCTTCCTGCTCAAAGTAGCTCTCTACAATGGCACTAGCTTGTGGTTAGTTTTTTTATTTAAAGACCATTTGCCCAAGGTCTTGTATGAGTCATGTTGAATTCAGAAATGACTGGATGAGTCAAGGGAACAGAACCAAGATCTGAATCAGAGTCCCTCCCTGAAATTGGCTGCCAACTACCCAAAAGATCTCACAACACAAGCTCCTAAATTATCAAGGAACGTATCCAGTCCAATTAACATGGGTGTTGTGTTATTTTTTTATTGAGTTAATGTGGTTTGTGGTGAGCACACTGCCTTGCTTAGCTATTCTGAGGGAGTCAGTAGACTTAGTTATCTGAGGGTGAGAAGGCCTCTCATATCAGGCCTCTCAGACACACAGTGGAGTTGTTTGTCTTGACACATCAATGCATTCCTCACATTCCTCTCCCCCGGCCTGGATAAGAAAATCAGCTGGTTGCCTGAGAGAGGTCGTTGAACCTTTCTCTTGTTTCCCAGTTCGATAAAGAGGAGGGGATGGGGGAGGAGAAGTTTTTTTTATTAGCGTTAGGAATAATTGTATCGGGATACCAAGCCTGATTTTGCACAGGTTTCCCAAGACTTTTCAAACTCACAACATAGAGCAGGGTTAATGCGTTTCAAGGAAAGCGATACCAGACACTGGGTGGTTGTAACTCTATCAGGGAGGGAGTTGTGTAAGATTCATTGTTCCTCCCCCAACCCCCGGTTGTACCATGACCTCATGTTCCCACTTCCCAGAAAGAGAGACGCTTTTGTCATGCATTCCAGAATTCCAGTCTACGGGTAAAACATCAACTTTTTAAGACCCCCACCCTCCTTATATGGTCCCTCACACACAAATGTCCGTTGTCTTTGGAAGAGGTAGCGCAGTCGGATTTTTGAATGTACCTTTTTGCTTGAAATAAACATTCCGGCAATGCGCATAGTGGGTTCTTTTTCCCCCCCCACTTCAAAGAGGTTCCTGAGGGACTGGTTGCCTGAAACGGAGGATTGTTTTCCCCAACATTAAGGGACATCTGAGATCCCTCTGCTTCTGCAGTGTCCCCGACCGGGGCCTCTCTCATTTACATGGCCCACGGAGGAGTCAAACGGAACCCGAAACCGGACCCTGCGTGGACCCACCACGTAAACGGCTCCACTATCTTGTTGCCAAAACGGAGTGGTTGTTCATTAGAGGGCTGCTGTACAAGACGTCTCCTGTATGAAACGAGAGACTCCTGTGATGTGAGGCCTGTCTCTCTTTGATGTCCTCCTACTCTCTCCTCCACCGACATGATTAGACATTAGCTCATGGCCTGTGTAAATTGAAGGGCTAAGTGGCTCTCATTTACTCAACGAGGAATCCCATTATTGCTTATTTGATGCGAGCAGAAAGGTATTTTGTGGGTTGTGTGTGTATTTTGTATATGTTTGGGGACTGGAAACAGGCTCTCCTTAACTGACATTTGGTGCTAAACAAACCCAAAACACAGGCCGGTCGTTACGGAGTATGAAACTGGAGTAACTCCCATAAGCTGCTCCTCCACCCCTTCTCCATGGCATTAGTCTGACTACATGTTTGGCTGGCTCACGGTTCTCCCCTAGTTACTGGCTCATGCAGCTTTAGTGATTTGGCCATGGCTGGATCTACCGCAGAGAGGCCTAGCTCAAACCAGACGGTGATGTCATCCCCCAAGCCTCTCGCACAGGAAGTGATTTAACAGCAAGTTAGTCAACGGCTCACAGCTTTCCCTAAAGGGGAACCAGTCTTTCTGCTTTTTCCCCCACCAAGAAAAACAAAAACGCATTAAAGCTGAAATTGCGTCGAAGACCCTTTATAACGTTGAACCTCTTTGATCCGTAAGCAAACACCCACCGCATGGTACTGTCATTAATGTCCATACACCAATGAGTTGTTCCAAATGCTAGACAGTAGACACATACAGCACATCCAGTGTACTGCTCTATATGAAGTGACACAATGTGGTTTCGACTGATACCAGTAAGTCTATTCTGAACAATGTGGAAGTAGCCTGCTGTGGTGGTGGTAGTGGTGGTGACTGTGTGGTCACAAGGGTCAGTGGAGAAATCTTCCAGGCATGGTATGGAACGTGGCATGCCGCTCACAGGAAATGATCCCCTCCCATAGGGCGCATTTGTCACAGGAGAAGCAACAGGCCACCTGGGAATAGACTGGTTCCCACGCTCTGTGAGCCTGTATCAGAAGACTGTATCTTAGAGATACTGGCTCTGGGGCGGGGCTTTAGGGTGGCTCTCACGCTCTGTCATTGGCTATAGCTGGGTTTCAATCACTTCTCCTATTTCCCTCCCTGGTTCATATGGGCCATGTGCAGCAAAAGTAGAGTTTTAATATGATCAAGACACTTCTTGGGATAGCACAGAGGACGTTTTTAAACTGTCTGGCTGTGGTTACGATTCTTTAACTTCACATTTCAGTGTGGTAATTATTGAGCTGTGCCATTGTGTGGTTCTTTCTTCAGGGTTGCTACCATACACACCACATCAGTATCAGTATCGATATCACTTCAGAAGTGGCTTTTTCGGAATGAAGTTTACATTTTTACTTAGTGAATAATGAAACAAACACCCCTGACACCAGTTTCCACAGGCTCCTATGGTATCAGAGTGTTTGACTGTTGAAGCCACACAGACGTCGGTGCTGTTAATGTTCTATGCAAGGCTTTCAGGGTGAGACCAAAATGGAAGACATAGAGCCTTGGTTGGCAGCCCCCATAAACTGGCTAAGAGGCTCAGATCAAACACACACACACACACACACACACACACCCACACCCACACACACACACACACACACAAACTCATGATGCCCAACACCCAAGGGTGAGGGGATGACTCAGCAGCCCTGTGCCATTCTCTCCACCTGGTCGTCATAGCTGTCCTCTAAAATGGAGGGAGCACCCGAGATGAAAGCAGCTTTATTAAATTGGTCAGCCCTGACCCAGGTATCCAGTGACCAGCACCACAGGGCCGAGCCTGCTGATATCTATAGCAGCACAGCGGTGACCTTCTACAGCCCCTTTCACCTCCTCTTCCTGGCCCAATGTGAAGTGGATAGGCTCACTGCTAAATGTCGACAACCCATTTTAGTCAGCTCTCTTTTGACACGTTAAGGCAAATCGCTGGTGGAACGTTATAGTGGTGTTACATTCTGTGGAATTGGGGTTTTACATCAAAATATAGTTAGTTCATCATAATTGTAATCCAAAATATGTTTGAAATAGTGAAAGACAAAGGGACTCAGGGTTTTTGTTGAGGTGCCATAAAGGGCATCTGTGTGGTTTTGCCTTTCCTTTGAAGTGTCTTTGCTCTGTATTCAGGGTCCCACGGTGTCTGCCTGTAAATGATACAGTATGCTGCCAGCTGCAGACAGGTGTGGATGGCTACCAACAAGCAGTGGTTTGTATGCGCAAAAGGAGTGGAAAGTCGACCAATGGGAGATGAAAAAACTGTCTGAATCCAGCCACACTCCCTAACTCCCCTGGGCCAGCAAGGTCACCTGGCTCTTTGTTTTCTGTTCTCTCTTCTTTCGAGGATCAAAGCGGCCCAACAGAATGGGGCCTGGAACCAAAAAAAAAAAGAGCCACAAGAAATAAACGAGCTTCCCCAGTCAAGGTCATATAATAGTCAAGTGTCCACACTCCAAACGAGCCGGGATGTCACTCCAAAGGGATTTGGTTTCGCTTTTTTCCCCCCCACTAGGGTGGCAGAGCACATCTACATGCATTGGCAGGTTATTCCTCCCCCTCAGAAACATCCTGTATAATGGTGGGATTTAGAATGCTTTTTTTTTCTTCTTCTCCTGGCGGTTTAGAGGAGGAATAATATAATGGGGTCTATAAAAAGGTGAGGTGTCAGGAGAGCGGTGGGTGATTTAGCGGCTATCACGTTGCATGCTCCGTGTTCCTGGAGGGACGAGGCAGCCCCGTGGGAGAGTGCTCTGTTTTGTAAACACGGGTGATTCGGCTGCTGACACATAATAGAATATTGATGAGTTTGTATAGGGGGCATACGCAGGTTTTATTTGCGGGGAAGGAGGGGGGGGGAGGGGGGGAGTTCACCTGTGCCTTGTGGAACAGTTTGGGTCGTGGGACATGTTCCCAGCTTCGCATGCCCACATATCATTGCAAGATAGGAAATAATTGGTAGACAAGCAGGGCTTTCCGTTAGGGATGATAATGCCTGGCTCTAGATATGGGACAATGCCAAGTCTTGTTATTTTGCCCACAGCGCATTGTTCTACGGTAATAAGCTGTGGCTAAAGTTATATTTTAAATAAAGTCGAATCTTCATAGTCTGTAATGAATTATTATTATGTTCTTGTTTTCCCCCCAACTCTCCTCAAAGGACTGCATTTTAAACCTAGGGGTTTTGGTTTGCGTGCCGTATCTCTGCCTATTGTCCCTGGCAGCCCTATGGATTTGTCGCTTCCATGCTTTGTTGTATCGATGCAGTCCAAGGGCTCTGGGTCCCCAGCCCCTGGCTACGTTGCCCTGTGCTGACACGGGGGGATTCACAGGGTAATGAGGGCTTTCTGCAAAGCGCTCCGTCATGACTTTTTCCCCCGCCGGTCCCGCTCCATTGGCGACGCCGCCGAGACCCTGCAGCGTCGCCGGCCGACCTTGTTGCCAGACACAAGGTTGCCGCTGTCGCGTCGCCTATTGTGTCTGGAGGAGCTGCTAAGTATGTATAGGAGCGCCCCCCTCTGTTTACACGTGCCGATAATAGTGAGGCAAGGGGCAGAAAGTATTTATGTCTGAGGAGGAAAACAAATTAATCACCAAGGATGTTAATGCCCTTCCCTGCTGTATTGGATTCAGGTTATCATCTCCTTTAGTCTCGCTAACCTCCCCTCGCAGGCTGCTTAAGTGGGAGTTTTGTTCTAGTTTAATTAGCTTGAGGGGGATGGGGGGGGGAGAGACTGTGTGATGCTCATTAGAGGATCAGCACGCCAGGCTCTGGAGCTGTGTTTACTGTACGGAGGGGAGCTGTTTGGAATACAGAGGCAGAGCGAGCAGACGAGGCGGATACAGTGGAGAGGATGTTTGGGTCGAGCCGCAACGGGCACTTTAATTATAGGCTGACCTTTAGCCCACATCCCAGTGTGTTGAGAATAACTCCCAGGCCGCCCTTGATTACTCTGAGTAGCGTCTCCAAACAGAAAGGACTGGCCTAATCATTTCCCTGTTTTGGGGAAAAGTGCTGCTGGTGTTTCTAGCTGAGTGCACAAGATCCCTCCCACTACACCCCGACCCCTCCGACTCCCTTCATGACCACCCACGCCCCCTAGCCCTGGCCGCCCACCCACACACACACACACAAGGCTAGCAATCTATTCATTGCTATTATGAGGGATACCCAGAAGTAGGAGGAAATGTTTGGAATTTCCTGTTGCTCCCTTGGAGCAGCGTATGTGCGGCGAGAGAGGCGCAAACGAGGCTGTGTGCACAAGGAGCCGGTGCCAAGCGGCTTTTCATCGTGAGAAAAACAAGCTGAGGTCAGGACAAGGCCCGGCTGGGCTGGTGGGAAAAGCAAATCATGTGTGAAGCTGCTTTGCTGGGTAACCATGGCACTCAGGCAACAAATTGCCTTCCCCTGGCCAGGTCAGGGATCCGGTCTCTTCCTCTTTTTCAGACGTTTTCAATTTACCCCCCCTCCCCTCGAGCCAACCTCCCCTCCCCCTTGCAGTTATCTGGGTGTCATAGAAAATGCATTGTGCTCCATTGTAAATATGAAGAAGCAACGATAAGGTACGCCCGGATAGGTGGCTGAAGCGGCCTTTTTTCGCTCTCTGCAGTTCTCCCTTCGATGTGATGGCTGTGACCTTTTAAAAGGCACTGATCCACGAAACAGCCTTTGAGAACCGGTGGTGAGGTAGGAGGAGGTAGGAGACCAACCAGGAGGCCACTCCCTCCCTCACCTGCTGCCACTGCCTTGCCAGCAGATGGCCTGCTGAAGGGCAAAGATGGGAGCTGAGAAGGACAATGGAGTCTTTTGAGGATGTGTTGATTGATCCTGTGGCAGCCTTTTCATTTTCTTTGTGTCCCTCAGTCAACTCTGGGTGACCCCCCTCCTACAACGTCCCGGCCACCTGTCCCAATGTCTTCTGCCGGTTTGTTTACCCAACATGCCGTGCTTGAAGTCGGCCTTGGGGGAAACACAAGGGAAAGGGGAAGAGGAAAATTGGGAGAACAAGAGACCGTTTTTTTTTCTTCTTTTTTTTCGTACAGTAGTCACATGGCAGACTGGAGTGGGTGGGCGGTTGAGCCAGAGGGCGAGCAAGTCTTGGGTGTTGGAAGAGCACAGCGTGATCGCCTCCCATCCCATGATGTCCACCTGACTCCCCTGTTCCTCGGCATGACCTCGGCTCACTGTTTCCAGCCATCTCCACCCACCATCACCGAAGCCTTCCTCCCCTCCCCCCAGAGGGAGGGGTTATGGATGTGCTCCTGAATCACGGGGAGGCCGTCCACTCACGGCGGGCAGTCACACGTCCTGGCCATGCTGGGTTGATGTCTCAGCAAAAACCTATTTCTTTCCTGCAGTAGGTGGGGGAAAAGGAGGGCAGCCGGTGTTTTTGCCAAAGAGAGCCCACACTGTAAACACATTCCTCACAGCAGGAGGCTGACTGAGGCCCTCCATCCCTTATTAATACCTGAATGCTGCTTTACTGGAAGGCGCTATTGTGGTGGAGGCAGGGGGGGAGGGGGGGATTGGGAGCCTGGTGCAGAGCATTGACTGCCCAGTGGCCCACAAACCTCCATAATAGGTGATCTGACATTTGGCTCGGCTTTCTGCTGTTCAACACTTTTCGATAGCGGCTAATTAGAAAAGGCTTGACTTCGACAGAATAGAAGCCAGGTGGCTGCTACATGGGGATAGAAACTGCTGAGCGTTCCTCAAACCGTGTTAGTCGGCTCCAGCCTCAGGAATGCTACAGGGAGAGGAAGGGAGGCGAGAGCGGCAGGAAATACTTTTGTCCTTCCGCAGCACTTTGAAATGGATCTCCTTTTTTAGTCATCCTTTGGGGCTTCTGCATTGCCAGTGAGAAATATTATTTTACACTCAATTGTGACACATTTAACACAAGACAGACCTTTTTTCCCCTCTCTCTTTACCCTTCCACTGAATCCAGGTCAAACTAATGTAGTGATATATTCCTTCTGCTCACATTATACACAACATAATTACTCTAGGTAAATTTAACCTTGATTAAAATCAAGAGCGACTCAAATAGACTTGGCTCCTCCGGGAACTGACACAATAATAGTGTATTGAATTAAAGAGAACAATTCCACATTGTTCATCGACGGTGCGGTTATGGCCTCGGCAACAATACTTAGTCCAAATCCCAAGCAGCATCCCAGCGTTGATGTGATTAGCCTTCTGAAGAATAGAAGGGGATTCCATGTGACAATCTCCGCGGCTTCGGATAAGTCTGTGTCCAGCACCACCTCACTGTAACCCATACTCCTCCTAATTACAATAGTACATTGGGTTCTGCTTTTAAACTGTTTGATGCCAGATAATCCACTCTAGGCTTTGATAGAGGAGGGGCGGGATTTTTTTTCGGGGGGGTGGGGGGGGTGAACTTAGCACCCTAGATTCTCGTCCAGCTGTTCCTGCTTTCAAGGCTTATAAGCGGATGTCTGCATTTCCTCGTGCAACACATGGGCCGTAGCATTTGCTGAGCATACCATGCGCTTAGACATACCAGTTCAGTTTGCACCCTGCTCCGTTAGGACACAGCCTTCAGCCTGGATAAAAGCTTTTTGTAGAACCACAAACCTTATACTATATTGAGCGTCACAGCTGCGTGCTAGTGCGTGGCATTAATATATTGATGCCCGTGTTCTGCGGTTCTCGTCTATATGCCAATATGAACTGCATCTATTGACAAGTCTTCTGGCTTTTGGGAGTGTATGTTTTTTTTTATTTTTTTGGTTTAGGTGTTTGCTTGAGTTTCCATTTTAGGTAGGATTCCTCTGGGGTTCTATTGGGGTTGGGTGTGGAATGAGGGTCTGTGGATGAAAATGGTGCTGGCTTCCTGCATGCGTGTAATAACACTCCTATTGGATGTCGGCCAAGGGGATTTAGATCTGCAGGCTCTTCCAAGGAGACCCCCCAGCAAGCTATAAACACACAGACACACACTCGCGCAGAGGTACACACCCACACACACACAAACACACACAAAGGCTCACACAAAGACTGCACGTTGCTCACTCATCACGTTAACGTTTGTCTCTTCTCTCCCTCTCCTTCCCTGTGTTTCAGGAGGCCTTTGTGGAGCTCTACGACAGACAGAGGGACTCCATGTTCACCAAATCCTGGCCCTCCATAAAGACGGTGTTTGGCCTGGCTGCACTGGGGGCCGCCAGCCTCACCATCGGGGCCTACCTTACCCAGAAGTGAAGCAGCCGGGGGGGTTTCTCCCTCTCCCGTCCCTAGGCTGTACCTCTGTGCTCCTCACCCCCTACCTTTTCCCTGAACTCCTTTTCAAAGGAGCCCCCCCCCCCCTCCCCGCCCCGCCCCCCTTCGAGACTCTCCCGTATCCCCAAACCCGCGTCTCTTCAAAGGCTGCCCTCTCCCCGCCTCTCTGCTCAGTTCGGGAAAACTCCCTCTCCTCTCACTCCGTAACTTCAAAACAAAGACACTAATCAAACAACGGAGCAAAAGGAATCACTGCCCACACACGAGAAAGACTGTCACAAAATGGGACCGCGTAACTGGAAACACAGGGAGCGGAAAGCAACAAGAGTGCTGAGATAAAAAAAATAAAAATAAAATGGAGGGCAGGGTTCAGCAACGTTATGCGTGTTTTCCTTTTCGTCTTTTTTGTTGTTGTTGTGCCTGCTTCTGTACTCGTTGTAGCATGAGCCTTGTGTTTGTTAGTGTAAACGTATTGCATGTGTCCGCGTGGGGCTAAAAGAAAGCTCGCCCTGAGGGGGTCTTCCCCGGGTCTCTTTTTTAAAAGGGGGGTTGAAGGACGATGCCGGTGCCTCGGCAAGCCCCACGGAGGAAAGCTGCCACAGCCCCCCCCCCCCGCCCCCCACCCTAGCCGGTTAGGGTGAGGAACCCCATTTAAACTGTGGACTCTGGTTCCTCCCCTCCGGCCGCCCTTCAAAGGGCTTCCTCCGCACAACAGCTGCTCCGCATAGATAATGGTGTGGCACGGCCCGGGCCCGCTGCCCCCGCTTACCAAATACGAGGTTCATGAGCAAAGCCACGCAGGGTTATACATACAGACACTAGCCTGGGCTGGCATCGCAGAGCACCGAGCGCTTTCAGACTCTCCTGTAAAGTATGGAATGGGGATGTTCACAGCAGAACTATAGCTATGGAAAGCACAGAAGGGAAAATCCCCACGGGGAGCCCTCAGGAAACTGTCGGATGGAAGTTAACGTCAAATAGAAACGTATCCCACGCTGCTGGACGTTTCCGTGGACGAATAGTGGAAGACGGAGAGAAGAAGAGAAAAGATGGACAGCAGGAGCAAAGAGAGAAAAGTGGACGGTGTAGTGGCCCATAGCACAGATGGACGCGCATTAGGTGTCCACTTCACAGGTTTAGCTAAGCTCCTCCACCTCCCATACCATAGCCCCCCCCCCCCCCTCTCTCTCTGGGGAGGGGTCGGTTGAACCCAGGGTGGCCTAGCTGGGATCAGTTCGGATCGTCAACATTTCCACCCTGTAAAAGACGGCATGCATGCCTTTCCCTGGTTTTCTTCTGCTGCAGTTCTCTCTCTCTGGTCAAGCGTGCTTTGGCTTCACCCGAGCTTTGATTTAAAGAGGGCAGTCAGAATTCAACTGCCAAACCCCTGACAAAAATATGGGTCCTCCAGTTGATGTCCTGTGAAAACATGGTTAGTACTGGATTCCACTCTCCAGTCCAGGTGGGGCGGTAGATATGACTGTCACCCGGAGCATTGAGTGGGAAGAACGTTGTTGGTGTTAGAATCACAATTGCGCTGGAGTAGTGGAGGCCTTATACAGTTAAAAATGCCCCGGGTATGCCTTTGCTGCGTGGCTGCCATGGCTGTGCCAGCAAATCAGTCACACATGTTCTGACGATCTGATTGGTGTTTGTGTTTTCTTACAGCAAGATTAACAGGAAAAGCAGCTAGGATAATTCTACATACGACCGTTCCTCTCAGACAACATAAAAATGTGTCTTTTTTTGTCACCATGAGGGCACCCTCTTTTTGTACACCCATGTTAATACTAGATAGAAACAAAATAGAAAGAAATGAGTTACATTTTCTATTTATTAAAGAGGTACCAGGTTACAGACTTTTAAAAGGATGCACATTGAGAAGTTCAACAGATATTGTCTTGAATGCTCGATCTCCATGGTTTGTATTATATTGCATTGGGTAACACTGTAACAATACACTATTTCCAGCTGCTATTCTACCACGACGTTGAGAAGTGAATTGTTTTGCTGTATTAATATTGGCTTATGGCTGCTATACCATCAAGGTCTGACTTAACTTTTCTCACAGCTTAAAACTGCCACAATATTTCAGTATATTTCTAGAAAGCTGGAAACCAAAGTTCAGTTCTATTAATTCTATTAATTAAAATGTAGCTTAAAGATTCGTCACTTTTACTTCCCTGGAAGGTTATTGAGTGATATTTTGCAACCTTTCTGTGGAAGGCTCGTCGTTTAGAAATGATTGAACTTCTTGATGTTTTGCTGTATGTTACCTTTTGTTACAAAATGTATTCTAGTGCTATACAGTAGTCCATAGAACTATGACTGAAATTTTGCCTATTTGTGTCATAATCAAAATCACTATCCTTTCCTGTCAGCAACACATTGTTATTGTACTCCAAATTATACAGTACTACAGTACTAAATTACTAACTTTGAAGAGAATGCAAAAACAGTGACCCTGGTAATTCTCTGGAGTCTCGCAATATACAGTAATTGTCATATTCCCAGTTACTCTGCATATACGTATGAATGTAGGCACCATGGTTGCTGTACTGTTGTTTTGTATATAATCTCAAACCTGTAGCACTTACAAAGTGAATTTGTGTGTCCGTTGTTTACTGCTCTGTATCCATGATAAGCTAGCGGGGTCATGCTGTTCCAATTAAACCAGATTTTTTCCCTTCATCTGAGGTTTGTGTTTTGGCTCTGAGATAATGGACTCGATCCTGAAGTGGAAAAGTGGGGTTTATAGCAGTATGTTAGATTGATCAGCGGTAGTAGTGGGGAAACTGAAACCAAGGATGATAGGTAGATCTAGATGTTTGATAGAAGAGAGAGACACAGAGAGAGAGAGAGAGAGAGAGAGAAAGTGAAAGAAGTAAAAGAGGGAGATTGTGTGTTCGAGACGGGGTGAGAAACGAAGTGGGAGTCTCTTTCAAACTGGAGTGTGAGTACTGTATAGTGCTTTTCCCTGTCCACATGGAGCTGCCTGTCTGGTTGGTGCCATGGGTGGGTGGGTTGACACAACTGTCTGCCGTGCACACGGACAGCCATCTCTTAGGCACCCGGCAACGAGAGAGAGCAGCCGCGCCTCAGAGGACTTCAAAGCTGTCCCCAAAACACTGCACTTGTCAGTCTCCCTCTCCAGGCTCCTTGAGTAGCTAAATGCGACGAGTGTAAAAGCCAAATGCCTGGAGGCCAGTTTTTCTTTACACCCTCTCCCTCTATTTTGATCTCACTTGCCTTCAAAGGCAACCGACCACGGCTGCTCCACGGAATTTGTGAAAAGCATGATGCAGTAAAACTAATGCTGAAAGAGTGAGTGAAAAAAAGAAACAGAGAGAGCATGGGAAGAGGGAGAGAAAGGGGTAGAGATCCCCGGGGAGAGGCAGAGAGGAGTGCAGTTCATTTGGGCTGGAGCCCCCTTGCAAGCCCCTCTCTGGCGCTCACCATGCATATAAAATGCATGACACGCTCTGAAGAAGGAGAATTTTAAATCACACTCCTAGACTTTCAAAAGAAAGTCCGGTATGTGAGGGTGTATGTGTGTATATGTGTGTGTGTGTGTGCGTGGGAAAGCCTAGCAAGAGGGGGCCAGGAGACCCGGTAAGCCTGCTTTAGGGCTACAAGGTGTAGAGGACTTTCCCAATACTCGTTACCACGGTCACAGGGGAACAGAGGGATCAAAGCAGATTGTCTGGGGTGCAAGTGGTCTAGTTTCACCCTTCATTTCAAAGTCCATTAGATCCCCGGATATCACTACTACCTTATTCACAGCCGGCATTTATTAGATTAAAAGCATACTATTTAAGACCATTTCCTGGACCTGATAAGAATCTGGGGATAGTTGGCACATGTTAAATTGAATGCTAAATATCGGAATAGATTGAAATTTGCCAAGATATAAAGATTTGATTAGGCTTCATGATGTCGTCTGTGTCTGCCTATCAAAGGACAGGGTCTCATTTTGGATGGTGTCCGCCGTTTCCAGAACAGCGTGCTAGTGTCCCCTTGTGGTAGGCTTCTGCTCCTCAATACCAGCATCTTGCAGGTATAGACAGGGTCAGAATGGCTCTTCAAGGTACTTACAGAAGCCCTCCCATGGCTTGATGGCAAAGACAAACGGGTCTGAGGGATACTTCGAAACCGCTGGTTTCACTGTGGGTAGTAGCTTGTACACATAGAAATGCTAAATAAGTAACGGTCAAATTGATTCTGCGGTATGGAAATTGTGTATGCCACGACACATAACTTATAAGGGGAAAGGAAGGGTGAGGAAAATAAGCATAATTTTGATTATGTATCAATATCAACCTCTTGGCTACAGCATAAAATAAATAAGCTAGTGTAGAATTTATAAGTGATGGTCCAACATAAATGACTGTTAGTATACTGTTCACCTATAACAGGCAGTGTTCAAGCTTGGAGTCTACAGGGGTAAAAACATAACAATTATCAACTTCCACATTAAGATACATTCAGTGTCTATTTATTTTTCCAAGGCCAGAAAAATAGAAAAGCAAAACAAAGAACATTCATAACTGTTAAAGTGTAATTTTTCATGCTTGCACATGTACAGTACATCTTGATCTGATACAAAGTTTCTTTGCATTGAACATATTGCCACAAGGTATTTACAAAAATAATATTAAAACCATGGTTTCTTTCAACAGGATCATCTGAAACGTTCATAAAAATAAAGCTTTCTCTGGCATCTTTTCCTGAAAACGCTCCTATTTACAGTGAAACATGGAGATGAGTTCTGTCGAGAGCAGTAGGCTACAGCACTTGTTCAGCTGGAGAATTCTTCCTTTTGTTTTACATGCTTTTGTGACAGTGAGTGTAAGATATATGAATCTATTACTCGGGTACATGAAGCAGGCAAAATGAAGGACTCTCTAATATAGGATGATGTGTTAAAAAAATAAAGTTATCGATGAGAAATCCAAATAAGCCAAATGGTCGTGGCTCTTCAGTCGTGTCATTCATTGCACATTAGAAAAACCTCACCATCACTGGTGGTAAATAGGAAAGGCATTCACTTGATAGATCCTGGCTGATGATGACAAGATCCCTTACAAAGTAGAGCTTTGACTCAGGGCATGGCAAGCAAAAGGCACAAATGAACAGAGGTCGAACCTTAACAGCATTTTTAACAGTCTAATTTCAAAGCCATATTAAATATAAGCACAACTCCCAGGGAAGAGTGTATTCTCGATGTGTGTAGTTCGGTTGGGCTATGATACCAAAAAGTGTCTGAAGACTTTTTTTTAGTTTTTTTTTATATATTTCACACCAAATAGTGGCTATTAGATTGACTTGCTCGTGAGACACACATCCTCTGGGATTGGACTATTGGACCTGCGTGTTCAGGGTTAGGATGGACGCGCTTTGGTACGTTTAACCGATAGTAGAGATGTGAGTTGGCACTGCAGAAACTATGACAGAGCAGCATGGCACAGGGACAGAACACAAAACAAAGCCCTTCTCCATTAACACCCCCTACCCACTAGCACTGGCTCTAGAGGAGTGAGGAGCATAGTACATGTGCACGTGTGTGTGTGTGTGTGTGTGTGTGTGTGTGTGTGTCTCCATACGTGCCCCACCCCTAGTGTGTCAGTCAATGAGCGACCCCGTTCAGACAGCGACGGGCTGATCCTCCAGTGTAGGGCGCTCCACTCCGCTCTCAGCTCTTTGGTTTCCAAGATAGTGCATCGGTTCTGGGCTTTCAGGGTGGGCTGAACACAGCCTTCCTTCTGCTCGCCGCCTCCATCTCTCCACCTCGGATGGCCTCCCCGCATCTCCAGTTCAAGGTGACTCGGCTCACTCCAATAGGCTCTCCTCTCGGCATGCATCTGGGGAGGGAATGGAGGGAGGGGGAGTGGGTGAGGAGCAAGGAACAGCGAGCGCGGCTGCTCAAGGTGAGCTCAATGAACTTCAGCGTGTGTGTCCCCCGAGTTACTATCTTGTCGTTGTCAAGCTGGTGGCTTGAGCTCACTGCGGCATTTAAAAGGAAAAACTAACATCTCAGCAAAATTAAGAATGCAAATGAGATTCAACCCCCTGCCCCGAGCAAATCAATGCAGACATCTTTTCCGCAGCCGGATAGATTGGTTGACGCACACAACATTCCCTAGCCAGCTAAATGCACCTAGTACCAAGACATGTTTCACCAGCACTATCAGCAATAGCATCCTGAGGTGTTCAAAAACCTGAAGCGTAAAACTACCAGCCTGGTAAAACACACACATCCAAGAACTTAGACCAAGGAGCGTTAGACATAGGTAAGATGCAAACGTAATTTTGGGCCAACCAAATAAATACAGTCATTGTTTCAGCACCTGCCATATGGCATAATGGCTGCCATGTTAGTTACATTCATGGTTTTAAAGGGCCCATAATGCAGACAATCATACATTTTTGTTTGATTCCTTAGTGTCCATGAAGCACATTTAAAGTTACATTTATATTTGAAAATGTGGTAAAAAAAAAAAATAAATAAATAAAATAAAAAATAAAAAAAATATATATATATTGATGATTAAATCCTATTCAGTTTTGATATGCTAAGAGATTAACTTATGTTTTCTCCCCAAAAGGACTTTATCTTACATGGGAATGAAACTCTTAATTGTTGCAGTATTACCAGAAAGAACTTAGCTTGGTACTTACGATAATTCATTTGAATACTTAAACTCTACGTTGCTATATAACCACCAAACATATTCGGCCGTTTAGCTTAAAAAAAGACCAGAACCTGACTGGATCGCAAACAAAAGCCCACAACACACCATAGCAGCAGCCATCAAGGAACACTACAGCCAGTCTGCACACCCACCAGTGGGTGACAGCCAGGGACAGAATGTGAGTCCTACCTGGGAGGGGAAGACAGGGCAGGGTGGGGAGGGAGCTCGAGGTCCGGGAGATAAGGGGGGATGGGGGTTAGGAATGCTGGGCGTCTATACCTGCCGGGCTGAGCACCAAGGCCTGCAGAATATCCGACAGGGAGATTATGCCCTCGATGCTGGAGCGCTCGTCTACCACCACCAACCGATGGACCTGGAAGAAGCACGCGCCCCAAAACACACACAGGTAAAAAAATAAATAAAAAATAAAAAAATTTAGGAAAGAAAAAATACACAATGTGACATGTAGTTGTGACTCTTGTGCTAGTGTGCATGCCTTTGTGCACGAGCAACGTTACCTCAGCTTTGACTATCCTGTCAACAATAGTCTCCAGTGTCTCCAGCTTGTGGCACTTCATGACTCCCTCAAAGTACTGGCAGCGATGCTTCAGAGCCTGGGTGACTGTGATGTCCAGGTTGTTGTACGTCTTCTCAGCGGCCAGGTTCTACAAGAGCAAACACAGACACAATAACACCTATTCCTGACAACACAGCGATCAACGTTTAGAAAAAGGTGGAGAAATCACTTACTATGACGTCAAATTTAGAGTAAATATCAACAACTTTTCCTGTGAGAAGACCAAAAACAAGAGTTAAATGGCGCCGCGTTAGTGGCCTAACCATTCCTGTAGCACTACAGCCTTGAGTCAGTGGAATGGCATACCAGACACGTCGACCACAGGCAAGGCCGACACCCTCCGCTCGACAAAGATGTTGAGGGCTTTGATGATGGGTGTGTCGGGATGGATGAAGGCAATGTTTTTATACGTTCCGATGCCTAGCTCGCCCAAAGTCTGCTTCATGAAGGCTGGCTTAGGCATCTCACACACCTGGTGCACACAGACCAAAATGACTCATCCGTAAAATATTCAGACAATTATCTAGACAAACATTCAGACCATTTTGAGTGTGGTCAATTTCACAACTGGGCACTAGTGGGCGGCAGAGAAGAGCGAGCAGAATCCATTCTCTCAAGTAATAGCACATGCAACTAGGAAAAACAATGCAAATACAAAACAATAGCCTGTTTCGGTCTGTGTAACTCACAAAGAGCTGGAGAAACTTGAGTATCCTCTTGTGTGTGAGAATGTAAAGTGCATTCCCCGTGACCGGGTCGATGACAGGCAGTCGGTGGATTTTGTTTTTAATGAGGGAGTACACCGCATCGAATACGCTGCAACGACAAAGAGGTAGGCCCATTCATACAACGCGGTCTAACCCCAAACTTCAGTAATTATTCATGGTCTGACTTCTTTGTACCTGGCATCAGGGGATATGTTCACTAGAGGCTTGAATGTGGCTTGGAGGTAAACCTCTGGAGACCGGGGGCAAAATATTATTATCAGTATCGGGCCAGAATTCGGTTGTATTTCATTTTGGAAAGAACATTAACTCATGAATGGCTGCTCACAATAAAAGCCGAGCCAGGGTAGCAACATACCTCTCCATGTCTCAAGCTTATGTTCCTCTAACTCGTAAATTTGCACCTGTAGAAAATAAGAGACCCACATGGTTTCAAAAGGGCAGCACTTGGCATACAGTCTCTACACTTGGCAAACAGCACCTCAACAGTTAAGACCTACCAGTGGGGATTTGTAGTATCTGTGCAGTATGATGATGAAATCTGTTATTGTCAACATTCCTGAAAATAGAGTCAGTACAATCAGACAGTGTATGTTACTGTTCTAAAGTCATGCTACTATTGGGTTCAGAAAAGCTAGTGCTAAAACACACATTTGTCGATGCATTTCATCCAAGAAGCAGCGAATAAAACTGTAATTTGGCTAATGAGATCAGATGTACTGGTTACACACTCGCACATGGGGATGGCTCAACAGTACAAATCACTGGATCCCCCCCAGAGTCTCAATATTGTCTCAGCCTAATGCTGATTGAGCTTTCATTATTCATGGTGGGCTGACTCACTACAAACTCTATGGGGGGTACGGTGGAGAAATTCGGTCAATAAAGCAGGAGAGAACAATCACAGACACAGATATCCTGCCATCCTGAAAAATAGTTTTTTCTAAATTATGATGTGTTAAGTATTATTACCCCCCCCCCCTTGGTCACAAAGCTCATCTACAAACAAAAACATGGCGTCATGGTTACTGTAGAATTACAGTGGGGACAGTGCGAAGTGGCATTTCTGGGCCTAATGGTCTAGAACACCTCTAAGTGACAAGATGGCCTTTTATAAATATGGCATGCTCTGCTAACTATGACTAATGACATTCCACTAAACTGAAAGCACAGTGTTCATCCATTTATCTAAATGTAATCCTGTATGTAATCTATATCGTCATTTTTATTAAAAAAAGCCAAGTGGCATTGACAGACATATCGGCAACACACAGTTTTATGAATTCAGAATAATACATGGCTCTTGGAATCTATTCTGGGTTGCACACTTACCCACAAAGCTCTGCTTCTCTGTGTCCCATAGTGGAGCAGCACGTACTCCGTTGGCTACGAGCGCAAAGAAGGCCTTCTTTACCTGTCACCCAAAAAAGAGGAAACCTTCTATAAACCAAGACCCCTCACTTCGGAATTACCCCATTTTACAGACAAAGATATATGTACAGAGTTGAATTTATAGTCTCGTTTTTTGGTACTCTCTTCATATTTTCCCTCCTCCTCCATATTTTTTAAACCTTCAGGTAAACAGATTTAGTAGTTGATCTTTTACACATCAAAGAGCGAAGACTTCCAGAGATTACTGTTTAACAGCTTTATGACATTTTCCCAACCCCCTCAAATACCCTGCTCTGGGCCAAATAACATGGCTTTGTTCCTGGAACATTAACCTTCTACTTAGTTTAAGAGGTTTTCTCAGCAATCCAGTACTTCAATGTGACGTGAACGTTAGACACATTGGCTTCAGCCTTCAATAAAACCATGTCTAGGGCCTGAACAAAAAAAAAATTAAAATAAAAGATTAATATAGGGTCAGGCTTCAGCACTGTCTATATGTCTCTGTGTGTGAGTGTATGTATAAGTGCAGCACGAAGGATCTGAAACGGTTCAATGCTGCGAGGTATCGGTGCTTACCTGGAGTGCCGTGTCAAACACGACCAGTTTAGAGCTGGTGGGGACAATGTCATAGCATTTGTGGGACTTCATAAAGCGCATGTAAATATCCCTCTCTGGTTCAGCAGCTGGGGGGGACAGAGACGGAGAGACATCAACACACGGCGGAGAGAGCAGGCGGCTAGAGAGACAGCACCACTCAGGGTAGGAGCTGGCGAGGAACCACTCAGCTTTACTCTCAAAGAGGCCTGTAATGCATTATTGGACCACTTACAGGTACATCTGAAAAACAATTAATACTACAATGGATCAGAGTGCTTCACGGGAGCAAGGACGTGGCCCTGTGGAAGGAGTTGTAGCATCATTACAAGCAGTAGTATAGCCTGGACCATTTGAATGAGCGAAACAACCCTCTATATACTGTATGCAGCGGTGTAAAACTGCACCACATCGATAAAGAAATATCACAAAGGCAATGCACACATCTCCCCCTTCCTCTGCATTGTATCAATTTTTAACACTATGATATTCTAAATAGTTTATCTAAAATACTTGTGTATTGATGAAAATAAACCCACTAATGCCACAAACCACGGTTCTAAATGTAGTTATTAAAATGCTAATTACTGTAGGTGATACAATAGGTGGAGAAATATAGTTTCCCAGAGCACCCCTGTAAATCCTGAGATCTTTAAAGATTAACCATATTTATCAACTAATGAATGAATAAAACTTATATTCTAACCCCACAAGTTCCAATAATAGTCAATTATCCCTTAAACTCTCTTTCCACGTACATCTCAAAAGTCTAAATCCATTGGAATTAAACCCCCAGGATCGCTGCTGGGGGAATCCCTCGACTTCAAACATGATTGTGCAGGGGATGCGTCGTGATATGACAACAGGAAATCTTCTCACGCACATTTTAGGTGGCTTTAATAAACCTTCGCGCACAACATTGAATGAATAAACTACGCAGCGTAGGGGTAACTATACAATTGTGTTTGTAAACTGAACAGATTACATACCAACAGTACTATGTCGAAACGATATCGACAACATGAGGCAAAAACATTGCTGTATGTAAGAACAAGCTGGAGACTTACCATCGTCTTCTAGTTCAAGTTTCTCCAGCATGCCTTCGAATAAACTGTAGACCTAAACAGGAAAAAATGGTACCGGTCAAGCTTAGAAACTCCTCTCGATCAAGATGCACGCCGTGCGTACACAACAATAAACTCGCTTTTCACTAAAGTTTGTTATAATTACAAAGCGGGTGAAGCGACCGTCGTCACTTTCGATAGCACAATTCAGACCGACCGTCTTGAGTGAGAAACAAAGAGTGCCCCAACGCAGTCGCGTGCAATGGAATAGTATGCTGTCCTTGTCAAACTTCCTACTGTACCTTGTAGCAAGTAGCAACACAGGACAGGATAGTGCCAGGCAGTAACTTTATTGGTAAATTATAATGTAGCTGTATACACCCCTAAAACAAAAAGTGGAACAGTCCTAATCTATTTACTGCAGTAAAGCGGAGCCAATACTTGCAGAGTGGCCATACTACCCATAGCAACAGAGGTGTGCACGATTGACAATACAGTCTATGGCATTGCACATAGCGCAGAGGCGTGTTTCACAAACTACTGCGTGCAGCATAGATCCACCGAGCAAATGATCATCGGTGCAGTACAGATAATAGTCACGAAAGTAAAAGTCGTTTATTACATTATTTATAACAATCACAAAAGGCAGTCACAAAAGGCAGTACTACATTCCGTGTGGACACACCCCTCCATGCACAACGACCAATGCGCTTCACCATATTAGGAAATCCCTTTTGTTGCCTAGCAGCAACATGCGGGAAACGCTGTCCATTTGATAAATGTGAATTTGTTTGACAAGACTGAGAGCCAAGTCAACTAGTTCAATCTGTCCCAAGATGCAAATATCTTGCAAATCATAACATTTCCATGTTTCCTTTCATAACAATCGCTTCACTCCAAGTCAGTCTCTGAAAACGAAATATGCCGAGTCACACTTGAGTTCTTTATGAAACCATCCTCGTATACCCTGTTCATTCACGACTGCCTTCATATAACAATTGCGGCAGACTAAAAAGCCCTGATCCCCTTCCTCTGGGATACCCCGCATCCCTAGAGTCACCCTACACTCTTCCACTGTGATGGTGACACAGCAAATCTGCAGCTTCTGCAGTGTCATAAATCTTTGCCTGCACCACATTTGGCATGAATATCCTGCTGTTACGCAGCTCAGGCACAGGGAATGCCTTGCTCAGAGTCGAACACAAATCACCGAACCCCGACCATGGGTCATTTAATTAACTCGTTTCTGATTAGATGGAGCATTAAAAAAAAAAAGTGGGAAAGGAATCATCCATCTGAGTGCAATTTTTAAGAGGAAGAACGGTAAATGTTGAAGTGTCAGGGTGAGAAAGATAGGGATTTTTTTTTTAAACAGACAAAAAAAGAGAGAAACAAACAAGGACCCCTGTGCTGCTATCAAGAAAAAGACAAGGTTGCAGATTAAATATTGAGCTTTGAGAGAGGAGTGTACTATAGCCTAGCCCATGTTCGACAGGCTAGGACAGTAGCTTACTTGAGGCACTAGTTTTTATCAGGGCAGCTACATCATTAAATTAATGTGGATCTTCAACACCACACAGCCATATCACATACAACAACTGATTGCATTCGATATAGCACTTTTCTAGACACCCAAAGCACTTTACACCGTACGCTGCTTGGTTGCCAATGTACAAGCTAACCCAACAGAAAAACCAGACCAGTCTCTGCCATACAATTTACTGATGTCTCAGACGCACATAATACCTGACGCAGGCCCCTATTTCCAACATTAATACCATGGGAGATATCGATTCACCCCAGACACAATGGCCCTGACATGGATGGTCTAGGAACAGATGGCAGAAACACCGTTCACATTCTCGATGAACAGAGCTATCCTATCCTATCAGATAGATTAGCGAACACCGCTTCTAAAAGCTTTTATGCTGTGGTCCGATTTGCTCTCTCTATACAGGCAATTTCCATGAAAAACCTTTAGGACCTGGCGCAGGGTAGCAGTGCATGACTTACACATGATCGAGAGCCTTGTTAAGACCGCACAGTGAAGGCACAACAAAAACAGATGGCAGGATAAGGAGGCCAGTCCCATGACATACAATTCCTCTTATCTTAAACTTTTTGTAGGATGTATCTCTGTTGCATTACTTGCTTGTAAGGCCTATTGAATCACATCCAGAGAATGATTAACAAAGCTGTTGACTCACTGGTTGTGAGGTAGTGTTGGGGAGCACAGGGCTGGATGAGGGAATGGGGGGCTTGGCGGAGGGCAGGCTCAGGCGCGGCCCAGGGTCCGGGGGCAAAGAGAGCGAGCGCAGGCGGGCATCCAGGAGCTCGGGGCCACTTTGCGCGGCCTCTTGGGGGAACAGAGGCTGGCTGGTGGCCTGGGTAGGGGTTGTCGGTTGGGATGAGAGGCCGGAGGCTGTGGAAACACAAGGAGTTGTCAAAAAGGTTTATTACTTACTGCACCCAATATTGAAAAAAGTTTGACAGACTCCTTTATTACCGTCACTTTACCATTTCTCTGAACAACAGTGGACACCACACCCCCATGCCACATGTTAAAAGGAATAGTGGGCCCATGTAATGAATCACCAGGAATCAAGGGTGGGACAGGATAATGCACATCTGATTTATGTTAAAATAAGCCACAGTCAACAACATGAGGGCATAGAATAGATTCTGGGTGTTGCAAAGCTCTCAGCATGCGATTGAGATGGAACGGGCCGTCGTCACAGTCAGCAGGGCTTCATGACGCAGGGGTTAATGGGTCAACTGACCACGCATGTGACATGGTCGTCCCGTAGTCTGCCAACAAGTTTTAGAACCTAAAAATAACCCAGTTCCCAAACACTTTATTTTTATACGAGCAAATCGTACTTTCCTAAACAACTAAATGGGATATGCTTAACAACAGAACTTAGAAATATGCCACCTACTGTAAGGTCAGAACCCGTGCCAGTAACACGCGGCAGCGGACAGCTGCCTGCAGGGCAGACGCCCATGCCAGGTCGAGGACGCCGGTCACATGACAGCCCTCACATGCCCTGCAGCGTCACCGGCCTGACGCAGGGGGACATGCGACACCCACCTGCTGCCCCCCCGTGCGCCCCCCCCCCGCCTCTGCTGCATAGTTCTAAGGCCATACTTCCCGTGGGTTAAAGCACATGCTAAGAACCTTCAGAATCTTCTCATATTAGCTTCTTAATATTCCCCAACCCTGTACATCAGGAACTATGGCTAAAGGATATTTTATTTTTGTAGGGTGAGTCTCTAATCACTGCATGTGTGTAAGGGTACCTAAGCCTCACGGGCCTCACTCCCCAAAACTTCCTCTCCATAACAGGGTTGATCAAACTTTAGTATGATACTGTGGGCACCAGTGAAGCTACAGCCACAGACCCTGCCGCACAAGGCATTCTGCCCAGCAGCAGCCTCCACTATCTCCTGACATTTAGCCGGCTAATGCCAGCCCGCTTCGCTTCCGCCGCGTTGCCTTCTTATTTTAGCCACGCTGTTGTGGCACATTCCACCGGAGGAGATAACATGTGGGGCTGGGGCAGCCTCCCCCCTCCCAGCCCATCCACCGGCCCCTCTCGGGCCCTGCCGTTCACATTCAGGCCAGAGGGATTTACAAGTAGACAACACCCATTAAGATATCATCAAACTACCGAAGTCACGGCACCATTTAAACAGTGTGCGTTAACATTCGGTTAAGGGGAGTAGAGTGGCAGCGGGAGAGCATTGGGCACCCGTCCGGGTCTGCGCATCTCCCTCCCCATGGTGCAGCAGAGAGACATTTTCCCCCGTGGAGTTTATCTGTTTTCCCTGAGGAGGGTGAATGGTGGGGTCAGCTATGTCGGGGGCTGAGATGACCTGCATGGCTAGTGGAATGCTGCTGGCTGAGGATGATACGAGTCAATGAAGAAGTGGTATGGCCCACCACAAATCCACTGGGGACAGCCAGCTATGATCATTTCCGTTCAGCCATCACAAGTGCACGCGCCTGTGTGGAAGCTAGTTAGTGTGTGCTGGTTTATTAGTGTAAGCCTAATTGAGCCAGTAGGTTTATGTGTTTTACAGATTTGAAGTGGAGAGAAATATTTAGCGCTGATAACACCTTTTGAATCGAAGCAATGGTCTATTCCATAGGAAGACAAACATAGAAACTTCCTGTGGAATATTTCAAGGATGACATTTCCACGCTCCTATTATTAAAAAGCATTCCATACTTTTCATTGAAGTGCTAATTAGATGAGTAAACGTAGAAAAGTCCCAATGTGGTGTTACATATAGAGCAGTGCATCCGAAAGAAAAACACAAAGGTCCTCTTATTGGTAGAGGCACTTCTCACATGAACACAAAATCTAACACCAGCAGATATTAGAACGTCCAGAATTTATGTCATGCTATAAATCAAGTGGAGGCCACGCAATAATGTTGATGCAAGCCGTCAGGGGCGAGGGACAGACATCGCAGGGCTTGTATACTGTAGCTGGGGGACTGTCCCCCTTCACATGCTCTTTATGATGTGAACGCAGCACCACATATGGGCTTGCATCATCCTGACAGGAGAGAGGTGGCCCCACGTCCACTCAACCTCGACTACATCTATATCAGGAGCTGTGAAGTTCACGGTAAAGTGTCACTCAAAAAGCAACTGTGTGGCAGAGAGAATTGACTATCCTGTCCTTGATGTTCTCTATCCCCAGGTCCAAACTGGCAGGCAATTTCGATAAAGTTTAGCACATCATTAATGAATAGAGCGGTGATCCCACATTGACTGATCGATGTGGGCCAGGAAAAACTGCACTGCATTAGCATTCTGTTGAGGCAGCTCAACAATAGATTAGTATCTATTTAAAGATATTTTTTACACCCAAATCAAACCGAAAAACACTGAGTATCTAAATAAGTTGTATGCAACATAAAATATGAGTCTTAATCCAAACTATTCACACGTTTGTTTTCTTAACTACAGCTAGATTAACATTTTAGACTTTATTAAGGCCCTATATCTGTGGCCACAGCTTGCACAGTCTTTATAGTTTGGCCTATGTCTTTAATGTGGATGCACTGCATGCATTTGTGAAACGTGAGCCCAAACAAGAGCCCAGAACACAAACTATAAATGTTGAGGAGTTCCTGGTATTTATAAACCCACTAGAAATCTATTAATAGGAAATGTTGAAATTTTTCAATTAAAAAAATCTACAAAAAGATGAATTATATAATAATGAAATAATCAAATAATTAAATGATCAAAACAGTTCCCAAATGCTTGATCAAGAGCAGAGCTATTAAAATGCACATTGGTGTTTGCAACATACAAGCTAAAAGCAGCCCCACATCTATGTTTTGGTACAGTGCCATGGCAACTAACTTCTTGAAACAGGCTACTGAAGCCAAGGGCCTTGTAAAGTAGTTAGGACGGATCCCAAGCCATTGCGAGCGAGTAACTTTATACTGTACCAAACAGACATGGCGGCTCTGACTGGCGTCTCACACCGAGGTCTTCTTGCTCCTTGCGCTTCTTGCTCCTTCTCAGACTGCCAAACCTCTTCATGGGGAGCAGTGGGTCGTGGGATTGAGACCAGATCTGACCATGACCATGCGGCACATAAAAAGGACACAGCTATGGCCCGATGCAATTAAAAGAAGGCTACCCCAAGTTTCTCCAGGCTGAGATGAGTGAAATATTTCTAAGAACTAATCCGAGAGCTGTGTGCATCCGTCTCTGAGTACTGCCAAACTTTGTGGGTGAAGACAGTTTTAAACTGGTATCTGGTTTGACGCGTTTCTTTTTCAGTCTCACTTCCTTATTTTCTTCCTGATAGTGATGTTCCTCCTTTGAAAAAAAATGAGATCTGTGCTTATTTGAGTTCAATCTCAGTTTAATGTGCAAATGTTGTTCTACTCCATGGAGTTTGACTCAGGCATCGGCTTCCCAATCATGTACAGGTTGTGGGGAAAACATACGCAGATCTACATCCAAATCCTAGGAGAACCAACACCTGAATAACGTCTGAAGTCAGCAACGAGCGTGGGGTATGGATGTCTGTGAATGATCGCTCACTCGACAGAAAAGACATAGGGAGCAGGAATGCAGTAAATTCCACACATCCTCAGTGAAAGGTCCCCCTCCCCTCTCAAAAGTGATGCAAATAACACGCAGGGCCGGGATGCCTCTTCGCTGCCCCGCTCTCGGCGGTGCTCTCCTGCCTGTGGCGACGTCAGTGCTGGAAATTGTCAGGTGCAGCTGTGGGTGGCGTCTCTTTAATATATCATGGATGTCAGCAGGCTGTAAAAGGAGGTCAGCCTGGGAGGGAAGCGGCCCCTATTGGCTTGGCATCGACACCGTCCCTCCTCCCCACTCGAGTAAACCTTCTCCCTCCAATCGGCGCATAAAGTCAGCAGAGGCACATCTGTCTTACTCTGTGCTCACAAACAAACACACGTTCAGGGACATACTAACTAAACATTTGAGCAGAACAAGGCAAACAGTTGGGGGGAAAAAAAAAATCGATGGAAACTTCAAAACAACGTGCAACGTGCCAGTGTTATGCCTCCACAGTCCGCACATACATTACAGCCAGAGCGTGTGTATAGAAACACATAGTATTGCAAGGGGCCTGTCCCCTTAGCTAGCTGTAGTGTGTCCGACCTTTAGGACTGCTGAGAGCGGGGCACCTCAGCTGACGGCACCGGGGGACATCCCATATTCTGTCAGCTGATGAGCTGGGCCCCGCTCACTATACCGCTACTCCCTCGCTTTTACGACCTGGCTAGCCATGGCTGTTCACACTGTTGACTGTGTTACGTGACACCCCCCAATCAACCCAAACAAGCCAATAAACCACTTAAGAGTGGCTGTTACGGGTGATATGAGATCTACAAGGGTTGACTCCCCTTTGACCTCTTCTACTTCCCTTTGACATTATTGTCAGTTTAACTGTGGTGAAGTAGGCTCATGTCAATTTGCTTTCCTTTATTAACATCTACAGTCTACTTGTTCCGTGTTTATTAAAAAACAAGGGCATAGGGCAGAGGAAACACTCCTCTGGTGTGAAGTGTCGAGCACATATTTGTATTTCTATTTTTAACCCCACATTTAGATTTTACTGCTTACACCCTTATTTGGGCTTTGGTTAATAAAGGTGTTCTGCAGAGGACAATTCAGCGACATCTACAGTGTTCTTTCATTTACTGTCAATACACTAGGGCGGCGTGAGGACATAAGAAGACCAAAAGGAAGAGAGAAGGCCTGATTGTTATGTGTCTGGTAACTTCCAGATAAGGCCATGATTGGTTACAGTGGGAACACACTGACAATGTCCAGACAAGGGTGAAATTAAAGCTAAAACGTCTATAAAACATGTAGCCATTTTTGCATGTTTGAGGAAAACATGGCAAGAAAAAACATCAGAACAAGTATCTGTGTAGCTACCCAAGATATTAGCTAATTAAACATTTACAATTTTTATTTAATCTGGAAAACATATTTTTGAGGTCTTCAAATTCAATGGAAAATAATTAACATTGATCATCACCTGTAACAGAACAAACGTGTGGCTTAAGGCTGGCTCAACATCATTGGAACCTTACACCACATTAGTTTTATGAATAGGGGGTGGAGCTTTTAAAGGACACCAGCACCACCTTGTGGGCAGAGTAGGAAGCAAAACAAAAAACACACGGAACTTAATTTTGTACAAACAAAAAAAATGACCAAATCCATAAAAATTGTGCTTTACTTTGAGGGAGACATATGCCATGCAGCAGAACAATTATCGAGCCTAAGCAAGTACAGATTTTGTTAGCAAACACACCGAGGAAAAAAAAGATGAAGCATATCGAAAAGTATGTGAAACATGTTTGGGTTCGTTTTTGCTTTCGTTCCTATGAATAACCGTTTGGAGAAAACATGGAGCGCTCTGACTCTGAGGTCTGGCCCGAGCGGTACAATTCCGACACTAACTGCCAAACAACGTTTGGTGGAACCAGAGAAGAATGGGCACATGTGAGCCAGGGAGAGATGACTCACCTTCATGAGGTTTGAACCTCCTAAGTCTAAATACAAAACAGGCTGCTTTTCATCAAGGAACAGAAAGCCATTCTTCTCAGTTCAGGGCCAAAACAAACGGTTTTCCTTGTCCAATACAGCCCTTACAATCGACTTCTCTCAACATGGTTCAGCATCACCAACTTCATCATGATGTTATCCTTTATGAAACACAATTATTTCCCATGAGATGCACATGGCATACCGGTCCCAAAAAAGCAAACCATGTCAACTGACATGCCGGCTTTGCAACCCATGAAGAAATGCCCACAATTTTGGGCAAAATAAACGAATCTTTGTTTATGTCAAAGTAATATTTCCCTTTGCGGTTGACACCAATAACAGGGTAAATGAGTAAGAATAATGTCTGCCCACACAATTGTAATAGTCCTTCTATCTGGCAACACACAGGATCATGTTGGTTCTCACCATCTGGCAGTAGGGTTGTACATTGTGCGTCACTATCTGGCAGTGGGGTTGTACATTGTGCATCACTTTATGGCAGTAGGGTTGTACATTGTGCATCACTATCTGGCAGTAGTGTTGCACATTGTGCATCACTATCTGGCAGTAGGTTTGTACATTGTACATCACTATCTGGCAGTAGGGTTGCACATTGTGCATCACTATCTGGCAGTAGGTTTGTACATTGTGCATCACTATCTGGCAGTAGGTTTGTACATTGTGCATCACTATCTGGCAGTACGCATGAATTTATGTATGATTGTGTTACAATGTTTAATGCAAAGCCTTTTTCTTACCTTTTCTGGTTCTAGAGAACAGCTTAATGTTAGAGGGTGCAGAGATGGAAGATGATCGAAATATACCACTGAAGCTCAGACGATGGGGGGACTTTGGTGGGGACTCTTGGTAGGATGGGTAGGGGAATATGGTTTTGGGTAAGCCTGGACTGGTTCTGACGTGCACTGGAGAAGACGTGGGTCTAAAGGGCACGCTACCACTGACAGAGCCCTTCAAAAACTTAGTTGGGCTGGCAGAACGGGCAAAAGCTTGTCCCTGAAAAGAAAAAAAACATAGTTGTATTCCGACGCTCTCACACATAATGGATTGTATAAGGATCAGAAAAAGATTGATGAAACAAATTAATGGAAACATTATTTTATCTGACATCCCACGTTGGTGTTATCTATTTAAAAAATCACATTAATTAAATCAGTCTGATCCTATGAAGGACTTTAGATGGACAGATGGACTATAGTCTTTGCTGTATCATGTCAGAAAGCCATCTATGAGCTACCATATTATCACTGGCTGTCTGTTTTATATACAATAGATCCAAATGGGGCTTGTCATGGACTTAGCAAATTGTATAGGGGACAAGTAATGTATGTAGTAAATATGTCTTAGGCTTCCAGCCCCAGTAGTAAACTGCCTAGCAAGATCAAGCACAAGAGCATGCAGGGACATTTCGTTTTGGTAAAAGATAATGAGACATGCACATGAAGAATGAACAAATCTAGGGCAGCCTTAGTTTGGCACGGCTTTTAAAGAGTGACAAATGACCATGGTGAGTAGATTAGAGCAGCTGGCATTAAAGAGCAGCACCTGTAGTTGACAAAGTATGTTCTCACAGGCTTCTAGCTCAACAACAGCCATGGCTAGAATGGTTTGCCAGCATCACTCATATTAAGACAATTATACTGAAGTTAACACCACAGCTAGACCACTTGCAAAAAATGTTTAATAAATAAATAAATAAAAGCGATTCTCAATGCAGTTGCAGTGCCATGTAGCAACACAAGTCGTGGGCGAGGAAGACAGCCAATTGAGCTTGAGAGAGGCAGCAGGCCTCCTGCTTTCACAGGCTGGTGCCTGCTCGGGATAGGCCCACATAAAAACATTAAACCATGTAATAACATGATGACAGTCAGGGATTGACTTCAGTAACATCGGAATAGCAGTGTAGCAGTGTAAAAGAGAAAAATTCTAATGATTAATCATAAAAACATAAAATATAAGAGGATCAGGTGAAATCTCTAAAAAACACCAAGGTCATAGGAAAAAATTTCGCTATCTTGTATGCAAGTGTTTGACCACACTGTTTGCTTAGAACCAGCCCTACTCCATGGACAAGTGCAGCAGCACAAACACACGTTGTCTTAAAGCCAATCCAGTGAGAAATCTTTGGCACAGATAGTACACACCCTTTTTCACTGTTTGCCAACAAACGATGGCTCGCTCTTGAGCAATCACAATGTTGTTTTGCCAATGAACTAGTTGGGGATTTTTTCATGAGGAAACCATTCAGCTTCAAAATACCATACAACACAAGCGATAGGTGTAATTGTCATAAAGCAATGTAGCGAATCAGAAAACAAAAAATAAGACATCTGTAGAGAAGAAATGTTGCCGTAATGAATTAAATTAGGTTTAGAGTGTAGAAACAGGAAGCCCTGTTTTCTTCAATGTACCTTCTGGCGACCCTCCTTGGCCGAGCATGCTTGCTCAACATCCACTTCAGGGAACGTGAATCCACTGTAGTCCTGCATACAGAAATACAGACAGACAGACAGACAGACAGACAGACAGACAGACAGAGATAGTGTTTATTATCAGTGGAACTGTGCAATTAAAAGGTTTGAGTGCTAACTCTAATGGTAAAAGCCATTTACTATACATCCAGGAAATACTGCAGAACACAAATGTGGCAGGTTGTGACTAGTAACATGTGTCTGCAGGCAACAGTTGATGGTCAATCCCACAGATAATCTCAATTCTGCAAATTCTTTAAATATCTTTGTAATAGCTGCGTAACAATAGATACTGTAATAGATACTGTAGCATACTGTAAATACACAACACAATTAAAAGCCTGATGAAGCGCTATTCCACATAAAAGAAGACAAGCATGTTAAACCACTTTAGTCATATTCGAAATACCAAGTGTCAAGTTAGTCCATGCACTCCACTCAGGTAAAGGGGAAATGGGATAAATACTGCGTCACAATGTGTCACTGTAAAAATAGCTACTAAATACACATAACGCAGACCTGAACATGTCTTGAGCTAGTTTTGAGGTCTAGGCATGCCTTGCCATATTCCTAAGTAATTAAAACATAAAACATAATTACTGATCACTAGCAACATAAGTGCAATGTGCAAGCCTTTCTTATGAAAAGGAGTTTAAAAATACGCTTTCTACTTTCAGTACTATTGGCTTTGGCTGAGTAATGCATGTGGAGTCTAGGTTGAGAGATACAGAAATATTATTAAGCTCTAAGGAATGGAACTCTTTTGTCTTGGAGTACTAGTAAACCAAGGTTAAAAACTGTTTTTTATTTCAACCAGCCGTTTGGCCGATGAGAGCAGGCAGAGCAATCTCTTGGTTGATGGAACCAGAATAATGTAGCTAATTTACTTTAAAAAGGAGCCTCCGCTGAGGTTGCCCATAGTAACCATGGACATAATTCATCATGACTCATGGTCCAGGCTGTTTGGTTCCTCCCAGCTGTTTTCTTAATTTTTACACACCCCCTTTCTTCAGAGGTTTGTAAACAACATCAGGCCTCTTTAGCGTGCCATGTGAGGTCCACTTTTGAAAAAGATTATATTACAGATCTATGTTTACGTGTTCCAAACAAGACAGGACAAGACTCTATTCCTGGCTCTGTTCTAATAAGATATTCATAGTAGTACAGGCCTCCAAAATATTTTGATAGGCCTTGAGTTTGCAAGATAAAACGTTGGGACAATTAGATATCCTTAAGGTCATAGTACAAAGAATGTCTAAACATCTGCTAAATTATCTTAATGATAAATACATTGTGCCGTTGGCAATAGACATTCACAAAAATAATAAAAGAATAACATATCATGCTTAAGCTAAGTAAAGAGAAAAATATCAAGTCAATATCAATAAGGGAACATCACATTTTGTAAATAGCAGATCATTTTATTTTCATATAAAACTGTCAGCTATGTTTATAGGTGAGGACTAAAGGTGGTCACGTATGCCTTACATATGCATTTGCAACACCTTCTGCAACACTATTGTTGCCTTCGTAAGTCAGAACACGGAAAATGTTTAGTTACAATGTAAAGTGCAAAAAACAAAGTACTACAGGGAACTTACTCTCACTGGCATGTTTATCCGTAAACTTCTCTTTTTCTTCGGTGTTTTCTTCAAACTGTCCTTATTGCACTCCATCAGCGGGCTTCCCATTTTCTGACTGCGATCAAATTTCTTTGACAATCCGATTTTCAAAAAGAATGTGACGCGACATAAGTATTTGAAACCAAGAATGCACTACTTTTCTTTCCTGCTACGTAAACAAAACAAAAACGCTAACTAAAGACGTGCTTCATTTACCAGGAAGTAGCCCATATTGCATTGTGGTAAGCAATTCATTTGCCTACACGTAAGAAATACTCAACACAATGAACAACAGTGGTCATTAAAACAGCATGCGCACTGCTTTACCAAGAGATGTCAGTTCGCGTCGTCCCTCCCCCAGTAATATGGTCCTCCCCGCTGGGGACGGGGACGGGGACTTTTTTGTATGGTAAACTGTGTCACACTCACAGCAGGTGAACTAGCTGTCTTATGGTTCAAGTGTGACACACAAAAAGCATTCATCACTTTTGCAATCAGCCTGACATCCTGGGGGGGGGGGGGGGGGGGGGGGGGGGGGGGGGGGGGGGGGGGGGGGGGGGGGGGGGGGGGGGGGGGGGGGG
>JAVQIZ010177450.1:2500-12823 GCA_036023535.2 Galaxias brevipinnis | reverse complement strand
TCTTAAACATACATAACCACACACACACACACTAGCTTACATTTGAATACGCGTACGTGCGCTCTTAAACATACATTCACAGTCACACACACATTTCAACAAAATGCTTCTGCATATATATACACGTGCGTCAGTGACTTTGGTTCTTGTGCAGTGTGTCACGTTTGTACACAAGTGATGTGTGTGACACTGACCTTGGACCTGCGCTCTTATGCATACACAACCACACACAGACTTACATTCCGACAAAACGTTTGTGCATACACACACGTGTTAAAGACTACAGCACATGTAAAGTGTCTGACGAACGTACACAATGCACGTTGCATGTGAGACTGACCTTGTACACTTGTACCTGCGCTCTTATACATACAAGACCACACACACACACACACGTACAAGCACACACACACACAAACGTACAAGCACACAACTGCCATAATACAACATACATTTTTCAATGTGCCTGAAACATAGAGCACATCAAATTGTAACATTTCTAATATATAACATTTATTTTTGAATGGGAACCATCCTTTAGGCAATCATTTCCGTCAGGAGCAGTGCGAGGTGCGCAACGGCCCCCAGACGGACCCTAAGGGGGTGAAGACCTTTGTGGAGTGGGTTCCCAAGTTCGCCGGGGTGCTTCCTAAAGACGTGTGCAAGCTCACCTGCAGGGCCAAGGGAACCGGCTACTACGTAGTCTTCTCCCAGAGGGTGAGTCAGAGGGCAGCTCGCTAGTGCTACTGCGTGTGATTGGACAGACAGAGTGTGCCTATTAGTGCTACTGCGTGTGATTGGACAGAGAGAGTGCGCTTATTAGTGCTACTGCGTGTGATTGGACAGAGAGAGTGCACTTATTAGTGCTACAGCGTGTGATTGGACAGACAGAGGGTGCTTATTAGTGCTACGGCGTGTGATTGGACAGACAGAGTGTGCTTATTAGTGCTACAGCGTGTGATTGGATAGTGAGTAGTTCACTTATTAGTGCTGCAGCATGTGATTGGACAGCGAGTCCACTTATTAGTGCTGCAGCTTGTGATTGGACAGAGTGTGCTTATTAGTGCTGCAGCATGTGATTGGACAGTGAGAGTGCGTTTATTAGTGCTGCAGCTTGTGATTGGACAGAGAGAGTGTGCTTATTAGTGCTACAGCGTGTGATTGGACAGTGAGAGTTCACTTATTAGTGTTGCAGCTTGTGATTGGACAGAGAGAGTGTGCTTATTAGTACCTCAGCGTGGAATTGAACAGTGAGTAGTTCACTTATTAGTGCTACAGTGTGTGATTGGATAATGAGTAATGCACTTGGTAATGCTACAGCCTGTGATTGGACAGTAAATTGTATACTTGGTACTGTTACAGCGTGTGATTGGACAGTGAGTAGTGCTTGCCTCGACCTTTACCTACAACTGTTGCTTTTGACCTTTGACCTCAGGTGGCGGACGGGACGGAGTGCCGCCCCTACAGCAGCTCGGTGTGTGTGAAGGGGAAGTGTGTGCGGACGGGCTGCGACGGCATCATCGGCTCCAAGCTGCAGTTTGACAAGTGTGGAGTGTGTGGGGGGGACAGCACAGGCTGCGTACGCGTGGTCGGCAACTTCACCAAGAAGAGGTGAGGAGGAGGATACACACACACACACACACACACACACACACACACACAACTTTACCAAGAAGAGGTGAGGAGGAGGGGGATAGACACACACACACACACACACAACTTCACCAAGAAGAGGTGAGGAGGAGGGGAGATAGACACACACACAAACACACACACACTTCACCAAGAAGAGGTGAGGAGGAGGAGGGGGGATACACACACACACACACACACACACACACACACATACACACACACACACACACACACACACACACAACTTTACCAAAAAGAGTTGAGGAGGAGGAGGGGGGATACACACATACACCTAACTTTACTATGAAGAGAAGGGGAAAAGACACACACACACACACACACACACGTTTACAGAACTTTACCAAGAAGAGGTGAGGAGGAGGGGCGATGCCCTCTGATAGAATCTCTCCTGTAGTCTCCCACTCTCCATGCACTGATCATAGGGAGCTGAGGTACAGGAATGAGTTATTCTTCAATGTGTGAAAACACAGCCGACTGTGCAACACCAAAGGACTAGACTAACCCCTGTCCTGCCTTTTATCTCCTCCCCCTTCTCTCTCTCTCTCTCTCTCTCTCTCTCTCTCTCTCTCTCTCTCTCTCTCTCTCCCTCTCTCTCTCTCTCTCCCTCTCCCTCTCGCTCTCCCTCTCTTGCCCACATGGCCACACACACACACACACACACACACACACACACACACCAATGCATATATACTATACATATAGCATAGACTGCATAAACACCCCTCTCCCAGAGTGAGTAGACCCAGCTCGGCAAAGATGCACCCCTAGCCGAACGTTTACTCCACAGGGACAAACACACCGCCGGCTATTTGTTTTTGCAGATCTGCTCAATTCCTACCTCTGGGAGGGGAGTGCAGGATGATGCTTTCATTAGCTATGTCTGGTTTATCAACACGGAGACTGAGACGAACACATCGCAAGCAGAAGAGCTGATTCAGCAGCGTGTCTATTAACAGTTTCTCTGTGCCCCTCTTATACTACAGCCTAGAGAGTCATAGGACTACCAATGAGAAAAGGTCAAAGGGTCACTGTGCCAAAGGTCATAGTGTCATCTCATGGACAGAGGCCTGTATTGTGCACTTGAAAGTTCAACAAATATGAGGATTCCAGCGTGCCCGTGTTAGGTAAACACTACTACACATGGAGAATGGTCGAGATAGAGGCAATTTTCCATTCTTGATAAGACTAGGATTGATGTGAAGACTGTTGGAGACTATTCAGATTTGTCATCATATTTGACACTGTTAAGAAAAACAACAGAAAACCCTCACCAGACAGATCCGTCCGATGCGGGACTGGGTCACGGGACTATGACCCATCTCAGTAGACTTCTCACGGAAGAAGAAGTAGAGTTTGTCGTCATTCCTTTCCGCGCTGTCAGGAATGAGTTTCACATGAATGAAAGAGGGATCTGGAAGATAGGCAGAAGGATAAACGTTTCAGAAGGTATGAGAGAAAACATCCCCCGACATCCGTCTCAGCACTTCCTGTTAAACAGAACCGCTGACCAAAAGAAATATAAACACATTTCTATATATACGATGTGAAACAATCACACCTCCGTTGGTAACCAGCTCGTGTCACTTGTCGACATGTATTGCAGCATGGCACTAAGTAGATAAATGTGCATGTAAGCAGCAAAAAGAGACATAACACAGGCTGTGAGTGACATATCATTTGTGGGCTAAAGAGGAAATTACCATTTAACCATCTGGAGTTATACTGGTCCGTACGCATGGCGGTCTGTTTCCCCAGCGTGCGGAAAATGGCGGAGTCCGTCCCCATGAAGTCAATGTAGACGCCGGCGTAGAGCTCACCATCTGGGAGAGAGAGAGAGAGAGAGAGAGAGAGAGAGAGAGAGAGAGAGAGAGAGAGGCGGGAAAAGGATGGAGAGAATCAGCTAGTTGGCCCAAATTCTTTGACTTTCTCACATTATTCCAGCCACACCCTTGGCATGAGACTCCGTACTAAGGATCTCCTTACTAAAGCCATCGTTTAGTCCCTGGCAGGAGCTCAGAATCCAAACCCTTTGAAAGCTTTCCGTCGCTGTGTCCAGTAAACATAGTTTGAGGTTTTCTTTTGTCTTATCTCACATTCACTAAAGGAAATATACCACATATTGGGGGAAAGAATGAAAGAGTCTATGGAGAACACACACAAACACATACACACACACACACACACACACACCATCAGCCTTGTTAAGCAGTGGGGTGGCTGGGTATTGGTCTTGCAGTTGCTATAAGGGCCCCATTCGAGAGCAGGCGTCCCAGCCTGTAACTAGCAGTGGTCGGAGAAATCTCAGTGGTGGGGTTCATGACAAAACAGGAGTCAGAGCAAACAAAACTAAACACAAGCTGTGGTCTCTAGGCTATTTCACCTGAGATTATTCAAATGAATTTCCATGCGACTGAATGATTACTGTGTTTGGGGATTATTTGATGTGATGTAAATGTTGGTTGCAGGTTGATTTTTAGAGGCGTGAACAAAATTGTCATTCAAAGGGGTCTGGTGAATGTCCCGAAAATGTGTTCTAAAGCCAAGAGTGCACTATGATGATTGCTAACTGGGGATAGTGGGAGGCTAAGTCATATTGGACAACACTACTGGTTTCCCACTGGTCTGCTGGCAGCGTGCTAATGTGGCAAGGCCATGCTAGTAATTCACACGTACTATCCCAGCACACAGGGAGAGGATCAGATGACACTGATGTCTGGGCCTGGCCATTGCTTGCTGACATTGGCTTGAAGAATAAAAACACGTTACTTTTGGAATCACACAGACTTCACTTGGTTCACTCATAAGATTGATACAGCTACAGTGATAGAAACTAAACTTTGGACTTTGGGTGCAATGCCATTTCCCATACATGCATTAAAATACATTTTCCCCCCAATGATAGTAATACCAGCAACAACCTATCAGGCATGTTCCAAGTATTTAAATTTGAAGCCACAAAGTCCATCGGAAAGTATACGCTTACTTGAAAGTACAAAACGAAGGTCTGAACCCACTTGAAGCTTGACCATAACAAGGCAAAATTCCTTATGCTTTTATGACCCGGCTAAGATGATCATTTTGCAGCGATTCACTCGTGGGAAATAGGCACGGAGGAAAAGGACACTTGGTCTTTATAGACAGATTCTGGGCAATACAACTTTTTTCTCATTAAAGCTTGCCAGAAAACAAAGTGGCCAGTAAATTGAGGGGCTGGCCATACCGTGACATGAAAAGAGTTAATCCACTGGGACAATAGTGCAGGGTACACTAAGGGTATAGCGCTATTAAGCTACTATGAATACCTGCGATCAACTGGACCCCACTGTTTTTCTTTAGCCCTTTAGGGTCATGGGAGCAAGCCGCAGTGATACTTACTGATCAAAGCGGACACGCTGTTCAGCTTCGGGTCGTAGGAGCACTTTCCCTTCCCCGAGTCCACTCTGCCTGGCTCCAAGTGAAAGACGTATTCCTGAAATAGAAAAAAAAAAAAATCACACGGAAACGGAAATAAGCTCATTGCTCTTCATCTTGTCATCGTTATTCCCGAGAGCGGGAAAACCCCCCCCGAAAACGAGGCAGTGCATACGCTTCCACAAGGTCCTCTGGGACCCATAAGGCATGATGGAGGATGGAACATTGGAATAATGAGCATGCCCTCATACAGAAAAATACATGCAGCAAATCCAAGGATTCCATGATCCCACTCCCCTCGCACTGTAGGGAACGTGTCAGAGGCTTGGAATAGGGAATGTGTCAGAGGCTTGTTCTCTGCCAAACCACCTATAAGCCAACTATCTCTCACTGTGCCTCATTGCCAGTAGGTGTGTAAGCGTACTGCTGACACCTGTAATGCAGCGCAATAAAAACAAGTCAAGGAGGGAGGCTGGATGACGGACGCTCACTGCTCCTGGCGTCCCCCTATACGCCAGCACAAGACTACGGGCAAGTCTTTGGATGCACAAGCGGAAACAGCCCCATCGCATGTGATGACATGCCTTGCAGCCGTGTCACAAACGAGAGCAACCCTAAAATCTCGCTCCACTCCACGACCGGAGGGAGAGAGAGAGAAAGGGAGAAAGAAAGACGACCGCATCCCTGTCCTCATCCGTCAACACCAGAGCAACGGTGAGAGGGAGATGTTTTGCCAAAGCCTTCTCCATTGGCTCCTACATGCACCCTTATGAGATCCCCTCTCACCTTTGATTAAAATCAGCCACCCATGTAAATCTGAAGGTGTTGGCAGCTCCCTCACAGCTATGCCAGATGTTGACGTGAAACAGAGGTCACAAACTGCTACATAAGCCAGAGGGGAATATCGACTCTGGAAAAGTTTATTAAGGGGGAAAAAAACGTGAAAGTATTCACCCTTCAGAAACCTCTGTGTTGCAGGCAACATATATTCAAAACATTAGGCTTAGAAATGCCCCCATGCCCTTCAAAAGATTAGCAACGGTTCCTTCTTGTCATGTGAATGGTGGGAGAGCTCAAACATTCGAGTCATGCTCTGCTATGTGGGTCCATTATTTCCCTTTTGTGAGCTGGCAGTTGGACACAGACGGCTGGTATGTATTCTGAGCCAATGGGCCCTGCCGTAGGAGTGGGTCAGATGCTGGCCCAGTCAGCTTGTCTGAGAGGCAGGCACACATTCCTGCAAAGGGTGGGTAGAGGGGTGGGTGATGGGCAGAGGGGCGGGACGCTTTGTGCCTAAGATAAGGACCAATACCATAGAACAGAACTACCAAAATAAAAAAAAAAAAAGTCCTACATATCCTTACATACAAATGAATACAAGATGACCCTGTAACCAAATGTATCTTGAAAATATGTAACGTAAACAAAAAGCTTGATTCATAACATCGATTGTTATTACTTCTGTCATGCAATATGAAACAATGCAACTCAAAGTCTGTGCAGCTGAAGCCAATCAACATGAATAGAGAGGGGAGTGATCTGAAAATGAAGCGTGCACAAAAACAGAACAGCTGACGATGAAGACGACAAATATGAAATGAAAAACCCAAAACGAGAAACATAACGTAACTCGACCAAACTTTTGAACAACACAGAAAAAAAGGAACAGTGAAATGTGTGCATGCTTAAGCATGAGAACAAGTGATTTCACGGGACACCAAACAGCATGGGACCACAGTGGTGGCTGGGAACGGCAGAGGTGGATGTGGTGAAGACTTGGACCGTTTGCATCGTGCCAACGACAGAAGAGAGCACAGGGGCGGACGGAGGGTCAGCACAAATGCAGCGAGAACACAGACAGGGAGCATGCTGGTGGCGGTGGCAGACAGTGAGGTGACCACCAGCATCTGCAGATGGCAGGGCACGGGGGGGAGGGTGGACAGACAAGCCCAGCCAAAGTGAGGTCCTACGGGCACAACCTGCAGCCACGTCCCACCTTATGTCCCAGTGTCTCGTGCACGACGCTGGGGTCTGCGGCGCGGCTCGCCCTTCCTCCGGCCTGAGGCGTCTGCAGGTACATGGCGGCCTAAAACAGGAGACAGCGATCTAGACATTATGTCTCTGAAGAGGGATGAGGCAAAGACCCGGATTACATCCATATTAGCCAGCTCACAGATGGCCTGGTGTGTTGGTGTTGGATCTAAACACGCTAATGCCCAGACACGCACACACAATCAGACATAACTCTATTAATCGTGATTGACATGTTTAGAAGAAGGCAATGCCATTGGACAGTACAAAAATATTTGTATGTGTGCTTATCCTTCCACATGGGATGGGAACATGTGCGCATGTCTATTCAACCAGATGTTGGAAAAACAGAAATATTTGTTCTCTATCCAATGGTTGAGTCAGTAAAGTCTCTAAAAGTATGGTACGCACATTCAGCTCCTGCGCTCTGCCAAAAACTTAAAGGATAAAGTAGTTATATATATATATATAAAATAGATATATCGATATAGTATACATATATTCCGTGTTTGTTGCTTGCAAATGGACTTATGCAAATGGTATCTACAATAAACAACTTCTGTCAAATCAAATCATTGTCTAGTTTCCTATACATAAGAGCAAGTGTGCGGGTGTCTGTGTGCCCGCGCGCGTGTATGTGTGTGTGTGTGTGTGTATGTGTGTGTGAATGTACAGTTTTGCATCTCTGTACCCAAGCCGGATCTGTCAGCTCAATTTAAGCAGGACAACAAAAGCCCTCTCATGAATGTACCAGAACAAGAATCTTCAACTGACACCCTATAATGGGAGCTCACATGGCCAATTACCCAAGCTCTCACCAAAAGGAGGCTGGAGGGTGGTCTGAGGGGGGCAGGTTAAAAAAGGGAGGTGGATGGGCTGCTATGGATGGATGGATGGTTGGATGGATGGATGGATGGATGGATGGATGGATGGATGGGTGCCCTTCATCCGACAGGGGTCATAGGAAGTGTGCAGCAAAGCAGCGGGACGTGAGGCATGTAAGTAGCCGTTCGTTTTCTATGCCAAGGCTGGGTCTTCAGGGAGGAGGCCAGAGGGAAAAATCCATGTACGCATTCCTATTTAAAAGTCCCCTGGCCATTGTTAGAGAACAAGTGTTGCATTTAAAACGCTCTCAAACAAAAAAAAAATAAGGGTAAGTGGCGAAAGGTGGTGATGCCTGCCCCGGCGGAGGAAACTCAAGAGCTCCAATTAAAGGTGGAGACTAAACAGAGAGGCGGTTACAGTGCACTGGGGACCACAGCTGTGTGCTGCAGGGCTACAGGCTCCGCTGGCTGCTGCTGCTGCTGCTGCCCAGGGCATGGCTGGGGACTCAGAGCCAGGAGGAAGCCGAGGATGCTGGAACAAGCTTAATGATGGTTGGGAAAATCATGATGAAATGAGAACGTGAGGGTGGCGGGGGACAACTCTGAAAGAGCAAAATAAAGTAAAAGAAAGAGTAGTGGAGGATAAGTATGGGAAATGAAGTTGGTAAGAAAATGGCTGCGGTCTTGCTTCAATGTGCACTACATTGATACATTTGAGGGAGTAAAAAAATGTTTTTTTAACCTGAGGTTTACGTCCACGGTTGACATATGTGCAGACGGGGTTGTAAGCTCCGGTCCCACAGATGTACAGGTGAGTCCTGTTCCAAGACTCAATGAGACGGACAAAGTTCCCACATTCACCCTGAAAAACAAACACAACTTTTAACAAAGTCATCATTTGAAATACAGATATTAAATCACACCTTGCATCCTTAATAAGTGTAAAACTGATGATGTAAATGTTATATGTTCTACATGATTCCCTCTTCACTAACCGAAACAATATTAATTGTCAATATAATCAATAGCAGGTATACTCTCGTTCCCAGTCTGCAGGAAGAGAGTTGGGTGAGGCTGACTGGTCCTGAGTGACAGGTCATCCCTCTCTGGCTACACAGATGGGAACAACCCAAATCTCTACAGGAAAACAATTCTCTCAGACTATGTTCCTTAAACTGAAACCCATCCAATATCCACAAAGACGCTTGGGCTTTGTATGTTTTCAAATAAAGTTTTGGAATACAAACCATGCATATCACTCAGCTACTACCACTGTTGAAAGTGATGGGTGGCTGCAATCTGTTGAACTGAAAGACAAATCTTGACCTGGTGGTGTGTGTGTGTGTGTTGTCAACAAAAATACTTACATTGGTATCTTTCCCACTTAAAATGCACTCGGTTCTCCTCTGGTGGGTCACTGGCCAGTGGATCTAAGTGGTAAAAAAACACGTTTTAATTTCATAGCAATAACCCAACCCATTGCATGATCCATTCAACATCACTAGTGTTTATAGAGATTTGGGCTGAACCTGACAGGGATTTCCACCCAGTGTATTATTGGCCCCATATGGATGACCAAAACCAGAAACATATTTTAACAGCGTTTAACCTCTCCCCTTCACCACTAGAAAACAAACTGGGGTTGAGCTCACAAAATGGCAACGGCAGGAGTGAGATAGTCCGAATGGGACATTTGTCCCTGGAGGGGTGTGGTGAAGGGTGAGGTAACAAGTTCGCGTCACCAAGGAAGGACAGAGGGGGTGGGGCAGGGCGAGGGCTCTTACTATGAGTGGGTCCTTGTTGATATCGTGGAGGTCCAGGGAAAGGATGTGGTCCTTGCTTCCCACATACATACGGTCGTGGTCCTCGTCCATACGCAGGATACGGTAGTCAGAGGTGTTGAGGAGGTAGGCAAAGTGATGGGCTGTGCCAGTGGACCTCAGCTCTGCAGACGGAGAGAGAGAGAGAGAGAGAGAGAGAGAGAGAGAGAGAGAGAGAGAGAGGAAAAGGTAGAGAAAGATAGAGAGAAAGAGTGAGGGTACATCAAAAAAGACACCAATGCATTCATTAGTGACATTATCACCAACACCGTTACAACCTAATACGGCAGATCAGCGACAAGTGCCACTGAGATCCTGTCTCGTTGTGTTGACAGCACAAGACGGCCGACGAGAAAGTGTTTTGTCATCGCGTCTCTACGTCGCTGTCACATACCACAATGGTAGCCACGGGCAAGCTTCCTCGCAGCCGTCGTTAGAACCCCCGAGGAGTGTGTCTTTGGCAGCATTTGAGAATGCAGTTGACAGACATCGCCGTGACTGGAAGTAACACAACTCCTTCTTCTATAGGTGCCCATTAGGGCTTGTTGACTTGGGTTCAGAGACCATGTACAGGCAGGACT
>JAVQIZ010177449.1:0-14356 GCA_036023535.2 Galaxias brevipinnis | reverse complement strand
GCTTATTGTATAGCAGCCTATTTCACAAGGGCTCGGCACCAACACGTTTGCCGATTGGGTGTTAATTACCAATAGGTTCCCATTATACCCCCCCCCCCCGAGTACATTAATCATTCGGTGTAGAGGAACAAACAAAACTGCCCTAGTGGTGCACCATGTTCACAGAGCCTTGAATGGGGAAAATGAATCATGCAATCATGAAGCTTTCAACAACAATGTATAATGGGCCTTTGCCAAACACACACTTACACACACACAAAGTTAGAGGTGTGACATTCCATTCTGATACGGTTTAGAACCTCCGAGAGTCTGGTTACTGTAGATAAGCCTGACTGGAATGTGTGCCACTATAGGAGGCGGGTGAGGGGTGAAGGGGGCGAGGCGTCATGGGGTGAGGAGATGGATGTCCGGGCACACAGGACAGGCATGACAGCATGTGTGAGCACAGAGCCACGTGGACACTCTCCCATAGGCCTGTTCATCGTGGCCTCCCGTCATAGTATCGTAAAGAAACACACACAGATTCGTTGGCAGACTCGGGCGCTTGGTGGAAGTGACCCGGCTCGACCTCAGGCGCACAGCAGGTGTTCGCTCGCACGCGCAGCCTCGCACTCGCTGTCCAAACACACGTGCGAGTGGGGCACACACACACATAGAGTATACGCATGTGTAGGACTAGGAGGCACATTTACCACAGGCCCTGGGTGGAACTAAATGGCTATATGTTTTATGTCGATTCGTTTTCTCTCCTAGACTATTAGTTTTGCTCTCGATCTCTCACTGCTTGAATTACCCTCGTGTGTTCCTTCGGTCGCCAACAGAAGGTAGATCCCAAAAGGATGGGGCTCCGCCAAGAAAAATAAGAATAGAAGTGGACCAGAGAAATAAAAACATTCTGTTCGAAACATAAACACGAAAACACAAACATTTCTCTCACTCATACCCATTTCCCTTTTTTTTTATGTGCAGCCTGACCGCTCGCGTGCGTATGTTTTTGTATTAATGTTTTATGCTGTATGCAGAGCGAGTCGTCCACTCCATGGTGTACGGTGTTAATATCCTGCAGTGCCAGACGTCTCTGCATGGTGGGGAGATCAGCTGGAGGGACAGATGTAACATGGTGTCCCTGGGGCTGAGACAAGACTCGCAGCAGCTTTCAGCCCCCCCCGCTCGTGTGCCGTCTTAACTGCTTGGCCTGGCGGAGAGCACTCAGTCCAGACAAGTGGCCATGTCGCAGGCCCAACTGGAGGGCGGCGCTAATTAGAGCCAGGAGACACGAGCTGCCGGCTCAGAAACCGCCGATGGGATCGCATTTCTCTCTCTCTCTCCCCCTCTTTTAGTTTCTTTCTCAAGCCCTTTTCCTCGTCCTCTCTCTTGCTCTCGCTCTCTTTATCTCCGCTACCCTCAGTTTCCCACTTTCTTTCTCTTTAGCGGCACCCCGAGACCTTTCATTTCTCAGAAGTTTATATTGAGTCCTTTTGTCAATAGCACGATTTGCCTTTGTGCTGCACAAAGGAGGGGAAGTCGGGGAAATACCTTTGATGCTAACGACTGAGCCCTCTGTGAGGCAGCTGCGTCTTCCCCATCCACTTAAAGGCCTGTCCGTTCCTTGAGCTTTGCGGGGTTGCAGTTTCACTTTGAACCAGTCATGACTTGGGCAAGATGTTGGAGCAAGATATTAAATATTGAACCCAAATCTTTTAGAGCTGATAATTAGTAATGGGGGAATCTAGCCTGATATACTCCTCTAACCTGATATAACCATACTCTTGGGGAACGCATGTCTGTGTGGGTGTTTGTACGTGTGTTTGATTGCGCACAAGTTTGTGTATGTTTGTGTATGCGTGTGTGCCTGCCTACGTCTCTATTAAGAACCAGGAAAATAACCGTACTAAGAGGCCTTTAGGAGAAATAACTCAGAAGTGAACAAAATAAACCAACATTAAGAAATTGTTTATTTCTCCTGAGACAATAAAAATACATGTAGTCTTTCCTCTGATAGGGAAACATTGGCATGGGAAAAGGAACCATACAATTATGTTTGGAGGAAATCACAGTGCTTACTATGGTAGACTAGACAGCCTCCCGACGCTGAAATTCCCAGGACCCCAGTTCTGAGGTTACACAGTGTTCTCCACATCCGAGCCCCAGAGTAAAGACATCGGAGCTGTCAAACGCTATACACCGTCATAAAGCTGGCCCATGAAACCGCTCAACATGACATTAACAGCTCCCACCGCTGCATTGTTATACAACGAGAGTTTCCAGGAAATGGGCTGGTGTCCAGTCATCCATTTTCACCACAATGCCCCGGCACCATTAAATTGGCTGTACTCGCATCCCGATTCTGAAAAAACAAACAGAAGTAAATAGAAAGGGCAACAACAACAAAAGATGGGGGAACTATCAAGAGACAAGTACACAATTGTAAAGGATTAAGATTAAACAGAAACGATAGGCTCTTCTACTTGACGCATTTTATTAGTAGTAGTTCAATGATTGTAATGTTTGATACCATAAATTAATCAGAACTCAGGTCAGGTTATCCCCTGCCTTTGAGCTTACCTGACTACAGCAAGAATATTTATCTTTTCCTCTCCCTCCAACTCACCCTCCCTAAATCTGCAGCAAGCTGTGCCCTGCCCAGCCAGCCATCCCAGTGTCAGGGCTGTAGCCCTCAACGCAGCTCCTTCAGGCGAGCCCAGCCGGAGGGGTTGGCTGTGGGCGATGTTCTGCAGACATTTCCTATCTCTCACACACCTCCTGGCATGGACCCAGGCCGTTGGAAATATGTGTGGGAGGCCAGCTCTTCACACCCTGTGCACTCAATATCCATGCGGCGAACATGCCCTCTATCACTGTCACACCTTCGGTGACTCCCTGACAACACGACCGGTTCGGCAGCCATGGGTGACGCCGGGGAGGGGGGGAGGTGTGCATGTTCGCATGGGCAGCGGCCCCTCCCCCGCACATGTTCCAATTCCAGGGGGAATGGTTGCCGTCCTCAGGTTCAATTCGCGCCGGAACGTGTTTTTTTTTTTTGCGGCTCACCAACACGGCAGTGCTCGGCATGGAGTGCCATGTATGCATTCCCCCTCCTTCTGACGGACAGCTGTAAGGGCCCTCGGATTTGTCGCACCCTCGGTAAGGGGGCGGGGCCAGGTCATCTGCGTGACAGGTGGTTAACATTCAGCTCCGGCCCCGTAGCCTCCCTTCCCCAGGGCTCTTAACGATTGATTTTCATCACCGTCACCTCATCCACTTTTATAGTGGGTGGGGCAGGGTAAGGGGTGGTTTTAGTGCAGGTCATTCCATTGATTATAAACCATGGAAAGATGCCTTCAGATTCATCTCTCCTAGCATCCTGCCCTCCGTTCCTCCTGCTTCCCTCTGCTCTCCCTCCATCCACAGCGAGAACCGAATAAAGAGGCCATCACACAATCAGTTCCTTAGCCAGAGGAGAGAGAGAGGTCCCTTGGATCTTTTGGAGAGGGAAGGGGTGAGTGGAGGATCAAAGAGGGCACCTCTGGATGGATGGATGGGGGGGGGGGGACATTCCGACGCAGGTTCTGTGGATGCCCTAGGGGCACTTTGTCTCCGTCAAAGAAACACCTGCTCACTGCCTCACGTGCCTTTTCACAGATACACACGTGCAGTGCCGTCTTCATCCTCGTTTGTCAGCAACTTGGTGTAATACTTTTCCAATCCCCCCCAACCCCATTGGTGAGGTAGACAGCCACCGAAGTGTCCCCTTTCCCGTGCTGTTGCGTGGTGTGGTAAAGCTAAACTGTGCATTTCACAGACGAAACGAGATCCCAGAGATGAAAAAAGACTGCACAAAGAGAATGGGAACGGTAGAGGTACGCGCTCATTTCAGAAGAGTCCCACAAAGTCCCACTGATACATAAAGGGCACCCCTTCTAAGCCGAGCTTTAGGACAGGCTAATGTACGCGCTTTAAAGCCGTGCTGTGAAGTGTTTCATACATACCACTGGTGTGTAAACTGTTTATCTATAGCGAACAATGGAGGCTTTATACTGTATGCTAGAGCAAACGGCAGCTCTTTCAAGCAAAAAAAGCATTGCCCCATAAGAATGCATTTGCGCCAAGGGGAATGACAGTAGTCCATATCTGAGCCTGATTCACAGCTACTCATGGTAAAGAGGGTATTAACAGAATGCGACAGTACCTATAGATAGAGCCTCAGTCACATAAGCCTAAACCTCTGATCCGAGTGGAACTATAGCTATATGGTAAAGATGATTCATTATCCGTCCTAGTCATGAGGTTGTATTACACGTATGAGTCATTTAAACAATACATAATCTGGACTAATAATACATGATCCTGTCTAATCAGCTAACTGAGTAAAACGTCCACTAGAAGTGTCCTTGTTCTTGATCTAATAGGGCTCCCTGAATGTAACGGTGTCTATTTAATTACTGCGCAGATAGTAGGGGTACAGGTCAAATTTTTTTTCTGTCTTGAACAAATGGATTTTGTCGACCCACTTGAGGGCATGTCAGATGTCATGGAAGTGATCACCAAACTCCAGTCACAGATGATGAACTCTCCTCTAAAACAGGTTAGCGAAGACCCATAGTGTCACACACACACAAAAAAAAGATCTGTCAGGCAACATGGATCCTAGCCTGCAGGCAAGTTCGTCTTGAGACGGGTGCTGTGACACATGATGTAATGTGGCACTAAAAAGGATGATTAAGGAGGGATTAAGGTCAGAAGGTCAATTCCATTTTGAACACCTAGGACGGGACTGTGTGACATGAGGAATACACTTTGATAAGGGCGGGCACTCAACGAAAGTCGCGCATAAAAAATTACATTATAGTGATGAACCACTTTTGTATACCAACACCACTACAAAATAAATTATATTTTTTCCCTAGTGACTGAATATGATCATTGCCCAATGTATCTCCATGACAGCATCGTACAGAACATGACTATCTCACGCCCACCTCTTTCATCAGTATCTTTCGCTCTCTTAATATACACATACATCTCACCCACAGGGACTGACATACAGAATTTAAAAATCTCTTTCTCTCTCTCTGTCCCTTCCCTCATTCTCTCAGATTACTCTCTCTGTGACTCAATACCTCACCTTCACCTCTGCCTCTCTCCAACTCTAATTTCAGCCCTGCTTTGCACACCGCAGAGATTTGCCATCGCGGTGGGTGACGCAAACATGCCCGTGATGTAGATTCCATGGTTGCCATCCTCTCACATCCAGACCTGGGTACAGTGCGCTAAGGCAACGGCATCAGATACACCCCATGGCTGTTGGCCAGCAACTCATTTGTTTACGTATGCTCCATATCTGCAGTGCATCTGCTGACTGCAGGAGTCAAGGGTGCCATGCAAGCATTCCGAGCGTTGTGAATTAGCATCCCATATCAAGGGGCGTTTACCTCGTGAAACGATGTGCGCTGTGTGTTAATTGGTTGACTCACGAGGCCCCTTTTCAAGGGGTTTGCTGATGGAGCAGATGGTGGAGCGTGTATTTGTGGAGTCGATGCTTTTAGAGTACACTGAAATAATAGGGCCGGTGACCTCGGGACTGACACTGCATGCCAATCTTAGATAAAGTTCAGGCTCCAATCAATGGTTCGCAGGTCCAAACTTTGTTAAGAGTGGGTGAGATTGGGGCAAAGTTTGAGGTGAAAGGGTGGGGATTAGATGTGATTCGAAGTTGGAGCAGTATGTGGGCAAATCAGTGACTATGTGTGTGTGAGGGGACTCGAGTCTGCAACTAGGATGTGAGTCGCACTGAAGCCGCTCAAACAATGACTTGAGACTTGACTTGGACTCGTCCCCAAAAGACTCGAGACTCAGACTCGAGATTTGGGACTCGTGAACAAACTTAATTATATTGTATACTTTTTGGGCGCAGAACCGGGGCTGGGGGAAGGTGGTGCTACATGGAGCCGGGGCTGGGGGAAGGTGGTGCCACATTAAATCAGGGCTATAGAAAGGTGGTGCTACATGGAACCGGGGCTATAGAAAAGTGGTGCTATATGGAACTAGGGCTTGGGGAAGGTGGTGCTATATGGAACCGGGGCTGAGGGAAGGTGGTGCTATATGGAACCATAGCTGAGGGAATATGGTGCTATATGGAACCATGGCTGGGGGAAGGTGGTGCTATATGGAACCATGGCTGGGGGAAGGTGGTGCTATATGGAACCGGGGCTGAGGGAAGGTGGTGCTATATGGAACCTGGGCTGGGTGAAGGTGGTGCTACATGGACAACATATATTACATATATGACAACATATATTCTTTTTTGTCCTCCATATATATATATATGTTATTTTTTGTCCTATAGTATTAATGGTCCTCCTATATAAATATTTTGCCCTCCTATAAATATATATTTATAATTTTTTTGTCCTCCTATAAATATAAGTTGGTCCTCCTATATATATTATTATTATTTTTGTCCTACTACATATATTATTTTTTGTCCTCCTATATATATATTATTTTTTGGCCTCCTACATATATATATTATAAATATTTTTTGGCCTCCAATATATTATTATTTTCATTATAGCTCTCTCTCTCAAAGCCTGTGTGTGAGGGTGGGTGCAGCTCTTTCTATTGCACACTGCAGCACTGTGCACTGAGAGAGATACCCCCTGCTCATATACATGACAATGGTGGAGAGAACTAAACGTTCAAAAGTATGGTAAAACTTCACAAGAGTCGATGCTGACAATGCTCTTTACAGTAGGTGCAACAAGTATTTTACATGCAAAGGTGGAAACACAAGAAATCAACTGTCCATCTATGTTAATTTACGGTACGCTAGCCCTGCTAGTAGCAGCTTTGAGCCCACATAGTGTTAGATGAAGATGGGTTAATTATTAAAAGTAGCTAGTTAGCGTGCTCATTTATCAACTATGGGTGCGTTTACAATATAAAATTACCATTAAAATGATCACACTATAGTCTATATGAGTGATTTGTTCAAAACAATGCTGTTACAGTTTGTTATTTAATGTTAATGCATACAGTACACATAACAAAATAAAGCAATGTTATTTCTGATTGGATTACGGTTTGTTAGTCTATATACATTTTTAAGGCACCCGCTGTATGTGCAGAAACAAATATTGTTATAGCCTGCAACATAAGCTTAGAACCAGTTCTTCTCTCAAACGCCTGGTTGCAGATGAGTTTTGCTACAGACTTGAGACTTGACTTGGACTTGCGACCAAAGACTTGAAACTTGAGACTTCACTTGAACTTGTGACCAGACACTTGAGACTTGTCTTGGAGTTGCGACCAAAGACTTGAGACTTGAGCTCAAAGACTTATGAGCAACTCTGTGTGTGTGCATGTACGTTTGTGTATGTGTGTGTGCGTGTGTGTGCGTGTGTGTGTGTGTGTGTCATGTGTTGAGCATGTCTGATGCATTGGAGAAAATATCTGACAACGTTTGGTTAGCTTGCCGAGCCAACGAGGACAGAGCACAGTCAAAAAGCAAGAATGTAGCTGTGTAGTTGTAGGGTGTATTCCCAGGCTGCCAAATTGCGGGAGAGGGAAGTCCTTTGCTCTGTGTTGACCAGTTGGGTGGAATAATTCACATCATAACAGAAAGCAAAGGCACAGTTTGACATTGCCATGCAAGAGCGTACAATAGGGCATCGACATTCCCTCTGGAGCTTTCTCTATGCTGCAGGTGTCATGACTCATGCGTGCCATGAAAATGGAGGGACGGAGAGGCTGAGCGCTGGAACGTGGCCTCTGTGGAGAACACAGAGAGCAGGCTGACTCATCACCAGGGACAGGCCGGGAGGGATGGGGGGGTGGGTTATGTTATTGTTGTGGAGTAACAGACGGTACAGTGAAAAACACAGCTCTTTGTGCTGCCTCCAGTGAGTGGCACGGAGGGATGAAAAAACAAGCCGCACAATCTAATTTTCTTTAGTTGTAAAGACTGGGATAGAAAAATCCCTGAACGTGTGTGTTTTATTGTGTGTGCAATGTGTGTCTCTGTGTTCGCCTGCGTGTTGTTGGAGAGAGTGGTTCGAAATGAGAGAAAGAGTAAGTGTGACAATTTTCTCCGTCTTTCTCTGGCAGGATGCCATACAAATTCAAACCTCCAAAACACACACTAAAAGATTTTCTTTTGGACTCACAAATCACATACTAAATGAGTGGAATCAAAATGTGTCGGAGATGTTGAAAAATTTCCAATAGGAGCTCTCAACAGCTTGAAAAAAACTGAGTTATTTTACCCACTTTGATTTGTGTTTGATTTACACTTTGTTCTAAACCGTGTCAAGCGCGAGAGCGTCATCGAACTTGAGACTTATTTTGGACACCATTGACAACATCTGTGGATGTGAACATTCCTGTTAACAGCTTCCTCGATATAAACAGCACTAACACGTATTTAGTGAACGAGACTCTCAACCGCACTGAGGACACGTAGCAGATAACTTCATTAAATTCATCTTCATATTTTCTACTTCAACCACACGGTTTGTTGCCTTTGAGAAGTACTAGCTTGGTCCATTGGTACTCTTATGTGGGCTGTGGTTCCCTCCTCAAAATTTCATAAAAGCCACATGACTGTCCCTCGTGCAGCCCCCGCATCCTCCAAACAGCACCTCATTCGATTGTGTCAGTCTCAGCCTGAGAAGGCAGGAACGTTCCTACACCGATCATAGAGACACCCACACCAGTATAAGGGCAACGTTTGGTACTGGATTCCACTTTGGACCCAAGGAGATGGCTGCACCAGAGGGTTCCTAATGCTATCCTATGCTATCCAAGGAGATGGCTGCACCAGAGAGTTCCTAATGCTATCCTATGCTATCCAAGGAGATGGCTGCACCAGAGGGCTCCTTATGCTATCCTATGCTATCCAAGGAGATGGCTGCACCAGAGGGCTCCTTATGCTATCCTATGCTATCCAAGGAGATGGCTGCACCAGAGAGTTCCTAATGCTATCCTATGTTAGATGTGTTACTCTCACTCCGCCACCGTTTTGCATACGTTGCAGTCTGAATAACAGAGGCCATAGGGAACGGTGTCTGCGGTCCAGCGCCATTGGTCAATGACTTGGATAGTCTTCCTTACAGCCAAACGGCTTGCCATATTTTAGCTCTGCGCCCTGGGGCTGTTGTTACCATAACGATTGTGTAGGGACGAGTCGTTTACTTGATGTGTGTGACTAAGCGACATCCAAGCAAGGTGATAAACAAATATCATCGGTGCCGTTGGCGATGAAAGGGGAAAGTTAGATACACAAACGCTGGGGCCCTGGGATATTTGAAAGAAAAAGATGACACGCAACGAAACTTGTACTTGTACCTGGGATAGAAGTCCCCTGGAATGTTGAACCACCGCTCTACAGGATGGTAGAGGATGCTTTGCACTAGAGATAAAGCCGCCCCAAATACGCCAGGAGGTAACATTTTATTTTGAAGGGATTGAGGGGAAAGCCGTAGCTATCTCAATTTGTTCCTGACCTAATTTTAATTGCAAATGCGAAACCTGGGTGGGAGCTTTGGAACAAAAAAAAAGTTGTGTTGAAATTGTGCTGTGGCCAACGTGTGAGATTGATAGTTTAGCTCTATAACGACTCCTGGAATGCGTTTTAGCCTGCGGCTATGTGGCTCCTTCACGGATTCTGTGACCACAGTATCACAAATACCCACAGGCAAGATACACTTATAAAATGTGCATTTTCGTGACCTTTGGAACCACTACAAGAAACTGTACAGTAAATCAATCAAAGTAATCCAGTAAATCATGCAACGTAACGTAACAAAAACTGGTTTTTCCGGGGGGGGGGGGAGAGAGAGAGAGCAGACACCCACTGAACCGCAGACACTGAGCAGTGCACTGACACTGTGATAAAATAAAAACAATTAGCACCTCTGATATATGTATATAGGTAAAGACAGATAATCAGCGGACTCATTATAAAGCAATCAATATGCCCAGACACAGTAGAATACACATGCATCAACAACTTGAGAGTTTAGTGTTGATGAGAATGTCACAGCACATTGAGGCACAGCATGTTTACCTTAGCAAAGCCTGCACAGATTTATGCTCAGAAGGGTCTGCCGTGTGACAGAGGGGAAATTGGTTGACAGCTAAACTATCATGCACAGCGGAGCAAAGATAAACTGTGTATCTTAAAACAAAAAACTCTTGCAATGTTTTAAATTAAGTGTGAATGCCAATAAGGATTAGTTAATTGAAACGGGTGAAATGCCAGACAAATCCCATTCGGAGACAGACAGATGGATGAGGAAGTGCCAGCAAAATACAAAGGCTGGTGAGAAGAGGACTGTTAGTTTGAAAAACCAGCAGAATGATGGCGAATTTATGAGTATGGTAAGTGGCAAGTATGAGGTCTAGGGTGCTAGTATGCAGCACCACTGCGAAGGCACTGGCCCTCAATTAATTTTATTTCTAATTCCAGTACCATAGTTGTTGTATCTATTCATCTTACACCAATCTTAACCAATTGCAAGACAGAGAAAGTTCAAACTGCATCTCTTTTAGGTACATATACAGTCGCCTTATGGATGGTGCCCTTCTTTAAGATTCACGGTTAGCTGTGGCACTGGTTGACTATCTACGTATCCTCCTGTATTGTACAGTATGTCTGTATGTCGTGACATGACAACAAGTCACATGGTGATAGCTGTTTACATCGAATAAATAACTGCAGGTTGCTCATAACCGTGTTTATCGAATGTAGCATCTTGTGACCGTGTGGATCAAAACACCAACAGCTGCACAGAACTTCCAAAGCTATGTATGTGGAATTTGAATGCGCTCTCCTCTCTCATGTCTGCTCCAGCCTTTCCCCCGAAGTACAAAGTGCCCGCATCTATTCCCGTGGGTGACATACACTTCAGCTGACTTTCAGAGACGTCTCCTGACCTAGAAATGATTCGATGTTCCCATCAGGGGAAATGGAGTCCCCTCAAATTCGCCTCACACGCTCTAAAAAAACACGCGTAGTGTCGGGCACTCAGACCCAAGGTTGCGTGAGTGCATGTTCTACTCTGGTTTGAAGTGAAGATCAAGAACATTTCTCCGGTGTTGCAGACCAAGATACGGTTGGGATGAAAGAAAACCTTTCTGATGAATATATTATGTTATACAGTGTATACCTTTGAGTGTATGTCGTTTCACATGTCCACGCTTAGCGTATCACCTTTTCGGCTCTAATGAAGCAAAACGCATGTGAGACTTCTTCAAAGGGCTGTTGGCCTTTTCATGCCTCACTTAGATTCTGACAATGTGTGAGAGCGTGTGTTTTTGTGGAGGTGGTGGTGGTGGTGGGGTATTGTGTGGCAGTTGGGTGTGAACATGAAGTCACGCTTCTGATCGAACGGGAGTGAAGGCAGGCTATTCTCTATTGCGCTGGCCGTACTCACGTCAGCCAAATTATTTAACCATGTGATGTTGCTGGTGGAGATCAAAAAGTGTCAAACAAACATCCAACAAGCTCTCTGTGTGTGTGTGTGTGGGTGTGTGGGTGTGTGTGTGTGTCGCAGGCCAACGCTTATTGGGGTAATGATGACCGAGTTCACCGGCTTTAATTTGCAGAGCTAAAGTGTAGGCCTACTTCTCAACTTCCGTCACTCTTGCCGCTCCTAGAAACTTTCCTGAGCCTCGTATAGCCTATTTCTCCTCATTGTCTCTTATTATAGCCAGCATTGAAAGAACGCTGAAGACACCATGGAGTGATACCAAAAAGAATCCTCTGGAAATAGACACTTCGGCCGAAAGAGTGAATAACTGAATGAGAGAGGATAGACACAGTGAGAGCGCGAGGGGAGTGACAAAAGAGTGAGTGTAGTGAAAGTGCTTCGGCGCTCAATGATAACCCCCCACTGCCTCCTCCTCCTCCTCCTCCTCCTCCTTTCTGCCCTCTATTTCTCCTTGTCTGTTTGTTCAAATTTACAGTATAGGATCACGCTGCTCGGCCGTTTTTAACCGCTGGACCACGAAAGACAAATCGCTGGATTAAATCTGGCCACACAGATCTGTGGAATCCCTTTTGAAAGTACCGCTGTGCTGGGCCTGTATGTGTCAGAGGTCACTGATATAATATATGCAGGTGGCTGTTGCTGCTGCTGCTTAGATTCACTTAATTAAAATGGAGGCACATGCTTAACGCCGCCAGTGCATTTGCTGGAAGAATGAGGTTGGTCCTCGCGGTTCCTTTCTCTTATAATTAACCTCTGCGGCAGGAGGAAATGTAGACATCTATCTCTCTCTCTCTCTCTCTCTCTCTACCACTGTTTTGATCTCCGTGCGGCAGTCTGCTTTTTCCTCATCCATCTTACTGCCTTTTCTCTATCTCCTTCACCCCCACCCCCTTGTATAAAATTGTTGCTTGTATGTTAAATAATGGTTTAGTGTTTAAGGGCCCATTAAATGTGAATCTGTAAAGATTAATTCCACGATCAATTTGATCCTGATTCACTTAACAGGCCTGAAAGCTGTTCGTGTACCTCCCCCTACTGGAAGCAAAAACTTACTGCAAACACTCAACGTACTGTATTTCCAAATTATTCTGAAACATTGTGAACCATTATGTTTAATAGAAATCATGTTTTTTTTCCCAGGTACATTCCTTTAAAAGCCTGTGCTTTGTCTCTTTTTGAAATCAGATTATGAATACACAGTGCGCACAATGAAACGCCTCAGCTTTAATTTAATTTCGAAATCATAATTGAATTTGGCAATGATGTCAAGCCTGTTTACAGGCTAACCGCTTGCTATTTGAAGAGTCATTCCTTGCAGTATGAGCATCCACCACCAGTTACCACGTGGCAATGCTTGGCCAAGAAAAGAGCGCAAAACATCTTGTCCAAAAAGCGAAACATGACTAGCAAGCAAAGTTATGATTACATGACCCTTACCAGCTAATTCAACTAAACTTCACACGTTAAGTGTGTGTGTGCGTGCATGTCTCTGGAGAACATGTGATCAATGCCTACTGGACTACAAAGTGACAGCAACGGAAAATTAACATTATTGAAATGGGAGGTAGGGAAATAGGGTGTATCTGTCATCTCCTGTCAACGTCAAAGCACCTGAAAACATGAGGCAGAATGTTACACCCCTTCTATTGCATTTATTTTAGAACATGATAATCAACTATTATGCAATTCGACTGTCAAATAAAAGCTTTGATCCGACCCCTTCCAGCAACACATATAAAAGATCGATTTAATAAATAGAAGGACATATAAATATGTAGAACTTTATAAGACCGAGTACCCTCTCCCATCACCCAGACATTCATTGGTGCTTATTCCCTTCATCATCCCCGACTCACATTGACATTACAACGGTGATATGCCATTGGCATGTTAGCTGACTGTTAGCCGCTAACAAACGGCTCGTACATGCTGTGCAATTCAACTCTCTAACGGCAGCCAGTCGCAGGCTCACTTTGAGATTAGCACGTAATGGCGGACAGTGTCGGTTTAGGATTCAGAAACGATTTAGTAAAGTACAAGGGGGGAAAAAAAACAACACAGAGGGGACAAAGTGCTCCAATATTGCTTGACCAAAGCCCAACTCCTCACGTGAGCTGACTTTTTCCCTCTTTAACTCCTGTCACAGCTGCCAAGCTGTGCGACGTCTTCACAGAACCATGGCACATCGTTGTCTATATTTCCTCCCATTTGCCTCTTGCCAACTGACGGCTTCATACAAACAGTCGTGCCGACTAAAGCCTTCTGTATGTGATTCGGCTGGCTCTGGTCAAGTGGTATGCTCCAGTGCAGGTGGGGGGAATGTAGTAGCAGTAAGGGCGCGTCTTTAGTGGTACGACCCATAGCGGGCACAGTTTATGCTCTCTTGGTTTGGCTCCGTGCCTCTGTCTGTGTGTGTGTGTGTGTGTGTGTGACTGCCCTGTCTACTTCAAAGCAGCTCCACTTCCTCATCGTCTTCGGAGCCAGACGGCCCCTGTCGCACCTCGTCGTACCACTTATTGGTGAGGGTCTTCATCTGGATACGACCGTGACGCAGGTCCTGGAACACACAAACACACACTATTACACACACACACACACACACACACACACAAACGCTAACTCACACGTTCCGACAGCTCAGCGGGAGGCGTCTGTCCCACAGATGGATGGATGATAGAGGGACGGAGGGAGGAGGAGGGGAAGCGGCTGGGTACTCCAATCCGTCAACCCAAGGAGGCGGGATTTTTTACGACAGTTTTTGTGGGCATGGAAGTTTACAACCGTGATCAAGTGCACGTAACATATAAACACCTCATGCCACACACACACACACACACACACCCACACACACGACAGTAGCGGTG
>JAVQIZ010177427.1:0-30590 GCA_036023535.2 Galaxias brevipinnis | reverse complement strand
GGCTCCTGGAAGACTGTTCTATGAGATTCTGTGGTACGGAGAAAAACAGTTTAAAGGAGGCGAATAATTTAATTTAGCACCGTGCACAACAAGATTTCATATCTGTCAAAGAGTGGCTTGAAATACAATAAGCTGATATATTTATGTTGAGGGGGGGGGGGTCTAGAAAAAGAAATGAAGTTCAAAACAGGAGTGGGGAGGGAGGGGGGATGTGAACAACTTCAACATACTCTGAGAGAAACTGAGTGGTTTAATAACACTGTGCTACAGCAGTGGTTTGAGCAGGATGCTGTTTCTGATGTGGTTGCTAAGGGGATGTTACTGAATGATTGATGACTCGGTTGATTTTGTGTGGAATGTTTAAAAGGTCCAGCTTTAGATATTAAGGGGGATGAGTCCAATGAAGGAGGAATGTGTAGATACCTTTTTAAATTAGTGTTATTTTTACTGCAGAAATCAAACTTGATATAAGCAGCGCTTTCACATTTTTTTCTCTATTCAACTGCACTAGGCCTATAACTGACGACTGAAAAAAACAAACAATCTTCAGCACAATTTTTCTACTTGTATTTTGTCAACCATCTTATTTTTCTTTTGGCTTGTACAGTGAATATTAGCCTAGCCCTTTTTCGACTTCATTGATTATTAATGTCACTTTGATTCTCAAATGTTGTACTGTAATGGGCAACGGTAAGAGTGCTAGCCCTGACAAAGACTAAGCTAGCAGATGATGCTGCACAAAGTTCTATATACAGATATTACACATAATGTGACGTGACGTTTTATTTTAATTTTAGTTATTAATAGTTAATTTATTTAATATACATATTAAGCAAATTGCTAAAACTTGACTCGTTTACGCGCCTGTACATATTGTCTAACAGTTAGTCTTAAGTGAGGTACCAGTTCTTTGTTTTTATGTTTTTGATCAATATAACACAATGCAAGTCTGTATATTATTTTAATTACATTTTGCATTAAATATAATGTTGCTTTGACAGCCAAGTTCCAAGATGTGATAAAATAAATAGGTTCCATTCAGTTGGATTTTATGATGAATGTGTGACCAGCAGGAATTCATCAATTGTTTGTATGTATCTAAGAACCGTGAAGTACATTTTCAGTCCATAGCCGATTTAGAGAGACACTAAATCGTACTGTAATCATTGTCCTCAACCTTTTTTTAGACCATGAGCAGAAAGATGATACACATCGTTTACTTTTGGCAAAGTTCCCAAAAAAAAAAAAATCCAAAACCCATACTAAAATCAATGTAGGCTGAAAAAACAAAACAATGTATTGCCTATCACATGACATCCGGAACTAATTTATGCCTCTCTACGTCTGAAAGGTCACGGGAAGGATAATATATTCTTTGAAGCTGCTGACATCATAGAGATAGAACACATAGAAGAATTCTATCTCTGTGGCTGACATTGTCTGTCGGGGTGCAAAGCTCCAATAGTAGCTATGGAAATAGTAGCTATGGATGCATTCTAAAGACATGATGAGAATATACTGTAGTTTCCATCAGTGAAACCCAGGAGGCCCTACACAGGCGTAATTGTTTTTTTGCCCTCTATCCCAGCGTTTCCCAACCAGTGTGCCATCAGACATCGTCAGGTGTACAGTTTTTCAATTAGTTCAAATTTTTTAAAAAGATTAACCAGTGCTATGTATTCAGTTTTACATTATCTGGGGTGTGCCACAAATAAATGTTTATGTAAGTGTGCCCTGGGTTGAAAAATGTTGGGAAACTCTGCTCTACCCCTACCCAACCAGTCACAAAGTGACTTCCTGGATGGTTTCCTAAAAAAAAAAGAGTTAACTTTTCCAAATGAAAAGTTCAAAATTAGCACTGTTCTTTCATATTCGAGCTCCCGTCCCTTCATGTTGTCTGTGTGTACTGCCGTTTCTCCAAGCAGCCCACCATGTCAGACGAGGTTAACCTTGAGTTTGTAAAGGAAGGTTAGGACAGGCATCCATGAGGTCTTGATGGGGATCAGAAGGCGCTTTGTCACACAGAGAGGTGTAGGGACCAGCTGATTAGAAAATCCGTTCCGTGAAACACAGCATAAAAAAAACCTCAAACCTGATGTTCCCAGAGACAACATCCACATCACGTGTCGTTGGAAGCCGTTGGAAAGATACACACACAACACAAAATCAAAACGTACAGTTTTTAGAATAACTTCCATTCATAACTGCGTGGCTTCCTACATTAATTTCCACAACTGAAAGCAAAACATTTTTTTTTTAAATGTATATTCAATTTTTCCCATGTTATATATATATATATATATACATACATACATACATATATACATACATACATACTTACATACACAGTGTGTCAAATTGAGAAGGTGACTTTATCAATCTTACACAATTTTAACCACTCAGGTTAGCCCTTTCAGAAGAGTTGCTTCCCTTGTGGTTCAATGCATTCCTGTTAATGCGGAACATTAATTCGTTTTTTTATGCATGTGACATGATCTAATTTCACAGTCTGCAAACCATGAAACTATGAGAGAAACACAGAGCCCGTATCATCCATTTGAACCAAGTGTTATATCATTTGAAAAAGGACACATTGCCAAACTATTTTTTCCCTCTGCATGCCTTAGCACAGTATTGCGTCTGTTTGGTGACTACAAGTGAGTTAAAGCAAAAAAAGATATTCCCTGTTGCAGGAGAATTCGTTGATTAACTGTTCTTCTTGTACTTAGTTAAAGTCGTGGCCAAATGTAAATCATTGTTTAGGGCAGGTTAGTGGACTCCAAAACAACAGACCCGAAGACTGCGGAGATGAACAAAGGATGGTCGCAACTTGAACTGAGTCTAAACCCCCAAACTATGCGGTAATCTGATAAGCAGTGATTTGGAAAAGTTAAGTAATATATCAGTTTGTAGCTACATCCAGTGGTTTGTGACCACCGAATTATAAAAAGGTTGTGAACCTACTTCACTGTGTTTAACATTTCAGCTGGTAATCAAGATTATTCTACAACAAAAGAAGAAGGACATTATTAGGTCTGAAATGAAAGACTGATGTGGTACTAACATAATATCGCCTCATAAACAAAATATAAAAAGTTGCCCAATTCTATCTGTGAACTTGTGATTATACGTGAGTCGCTGCTGGGTTGACTAATAATTGAAACTCGTGTCTTTAATTAAGCTCATTCATAATTCATGAATTCATTAGATTGAAGAGCGTGAGTAAGCCATGCTCTTTTTCTTCCTGGAGAGGAGAGAGAGAGAGAGAGACAGAGAGCTTGGTTTAACTGGTTTCAGGCAAAGATACTTACGAATGTAGAGTGACCGGAGTATTTCAACCAAACTATATTCTAGTCTATATTCTATACACTATATAAGTGTGTTGGACAACTATTCAACAACACCATCTAGATGAGAGAGAAAAATAAAAGAATTATAAATAATAATTTCTATCATTTTAAATTGGTATCCTTTTGGGATATATTATGTTGTTGTTGTTGATGACTGACCAAAGTTAATGAGCTTAAAGGACATGTTCCCATGTTTTCTGTGACTGTGATTGTCTGGGTTTGGCATTAACCGTGGCTTATAAATTCTCCTATTACCACTTTCAATTAGCCCTCAATTAGCCATAGTCTGGGGTCAGGTCCCGCCAAAGAAAACCCATATACATCCCCTCAGAGCCAAATCACATCAGTTAAACACTCGGGACATTACAATATATAATCCAATAAACACAAGCGATTTTATTTAAAAATTTAAAAGATTAATTATTTGGCAACAGATGCACTCCGTAGTAGAGTTCAGTTGAGTTGCGTGTGCAGTATGTGAACTTGAATTGGATTGCCATGTTGTCTAGACCTTTTTAAATCACTTTGACCTGACAGATACGTTTCTGTTTTTCAGAATGGCAGAAGTGGACATGTACAGTGACCTTCAGATCCCAGAGATTTCTACAATTGAGAAAATCTCAACCTTTTTGTTTAAATTTACTAAGTCTGTTTAATTATATGATGTCATGGGTACGTGTAATTTAGTTTTGTAATATCATTTTTATTTTATTTTATTTTTTACACATGTACAACTTTCTTTTTCTTAGAGCAAACCAAATCATTTGTAAAACTTGTGCTGTTGGCTGTTTGGTCAGTGGGGGGTTGGACACACCATTCACAGATGTCAATAAAAGGGTTGGGTCAATGTTCTTGGATGCCAGGATATAGAAGGCTCTACTGTGATACTGGAAGGTATTGTGTTCTTTCTTATTATGCTCAAGCTAACATTATTCTACATTTTATCCTTTTTTTTTCATTGTCCGTTTATTGATTACATCTGTTGAAATTGTGAGACAAAAATATATTTTTGTACTCTTATCTCTTCAACTGAATTTGTTGACGCTGGAATAAGATTTGGAAAGCAATGGAAAATAATCCATTATATTGTAATGTCATCATCACAAATATTGGCCAGACCCCTAATAAAACGAGCAAAGTGCTGCAGTGTATAATATTGATTTACTTAGACAGGGATAGGTCGTTACCCCAGGCAACACTGCGGCCAGTGGCAGCATCCAGTCTGCTTTGTGTTGTCCTGTCCCAGCTGCTTAGTGCTGGAGGCTGTCTGTGGCTCTGTCTGTCTGAATGCTGAGTCAGACCCATCAGCCACAGCGGTAGACACACACACACACACACACACAGTGTGGTCTCCCTATGCATGCAGACTCAAACCCAGACACATCAGCCAGGTGGGGTAGGGCGACAGACCAGGACAGTTCTGTTGCTACTTTGCAGCTCACCCATGGTCTTTTAGACCTATTTCATTTTTTATAATAAAAAAAACAAACAAACCCATCAACAGATATTTTTAATAGCTTTTTATGATATAAGGGAGACATTTCTGAGCTCTAGAGGGTAGCTATCCCTAGATCTCAGCTTTTTAGACGAATGCTCTCAACTTATCAGGGTTGCACTTCCTTAGTGACAACCTGTCAGTCAATACTTATATTATTAAAATAATATACGATGTAAATTATATGATTTCTATTATGTATAATATATTATATATGATTAAAACACTCTTCGTATGAAAAACACCGTTTGTAGTGGCAAATAGATTCATTCATAAAAGCAGATTAAGCATACAAGGACATTTGTTTTTTCAGTCGTATGTTATGTTGTGATTGTATGCATCCACTAGAGGGCGCACTTTACTCTTACACCAAAAGCATTGTTTGGACATTGGATTAATTCATAATTTGCCTATATTCTATTATGTGCCTGTGCGATTTATTTTTTATTTTATTTATTTTTTATTTATTTTGAGAGAGAAAACCAAAACGAATTAGCATGTATTGTGTTTGTGCTCTTCTCAAGTCTGTATTTGTGTTCTTATCATAAAATGTATTCATTGCCATGTATTTTTTATTTTATTACATAAATACATCTAAGGTGATCATTCTTCTCCATATTTTAAAACTTGAATTTCTTATATGAATAACAAATAGGCCACTTTCCCCAATAAGCAGCTTTATTAATGAAGAAGAAATTATTTTATAAAATGAAAGAGGTTAGATATTTTTTATACATAAGAGAATGTTATTTTGACTAGATACAAAAACAGGTTTGTTATTGGGGGAGAAGCACATTTCATTGGTTGGTGAGCTTCACTCTATGAATAGAAAACGGACTGAGCAAAAACAATCACTCTTTTCCTTTTTTACAAATAAGCCCCTCCTACTTAAAAAAAAAATTGTTGAACACTGAGCTCCCTCTCATATTTTCCTATCATTTTCTTGGCTACTGCCTCTGTTATCCTCTCAAGTACACTGTTACAATGTGACAATCAGAATTAAAACTGCCTCTCATATTGTGCGCAGAACAGAGTAGAAGAAAAATTACACCGTACAGGCGAATAAATAAATGTATGTTAATGTTTGTGTACATTAGGCATACAATAATCATAGCTAAGCAAACACATGAAAAATCATCATCATCATCATCAGAGTTCATTCATGTCAATTATACTACTCTGATTAATTATCTCAATTAGTTAACTTCTACAGTAGAATACACACAATATAATATCTTATGTAAATAATCTGTGTAATAAATACATTAAAAAAATTACACAAGGGCATCATTTTCTACCAACATCATAAATACAACCCTTCAAATCAGGGTTTTACCAATATCCCCACTATGTGATCCACTTCAAATCAGACAGACACCTCTGTATTATCGCCACTGAGTTGAGACCAGAGTACATCTTTTACGTTCTGCTCTTCAACCCAGGAGGAAGATGACGAAGAGGAGGACAGACTCCCGGCCCAATAGGGGTGCACAGTCAAGGCTGAGAGCCAGTCAGAATTATCATACATAGAAGTGTCAATGTCCTCAAAGACGTTTTCATGGAGGGCAAGGTCACAGAGATAGCCTGCAGGGGCCACTGTGTCAGAGGGAAAGTCAGTGCAGAGCATCGTAGGGCTCTGTGAGACTCTGGTGTGCTCTGAAAAACCATTGCAGTGTGCGAGACATGAAGACGATTCAGGCGGCGGGGGCGAAGAGACGCCACCAAACTGGGCCCCCCTCGCCTCGACTTCTGCACACCCCGCACACATCTGGGAAAAGTCCACCCCTCTAACACCGTCTCTCAGACAGTAGGAGTGTGTGTGTAAAACTACATTACCCAGTAGGAATTCATAAAGAGAATCTGACAGGTCTGACTGGGATGTGCTACAGTGAGACGAAGAGGAGGAGGAGAGAGTGGAGGAAGAGTAGGAGCTTAGCTGGATCGACGTATTCAGAGTCCAGTCTTTTTGCATATCCTGCTGCACATGTCTCAAGGTGTTGACCAGCAGCACAGATCGATGCAGTCTCAGCTCCTCACCTCCAGGCTGGTAGCGATGGAGCTTATCCAGGCACAGGCTCATCACAAGCTGTCGCTGTTTCTGGTGGTAGTGCTGGTATGTCGGGTCGGTTCTAGTGCTTGGATAGCCAGTCGCATCGTTGACATATGGCTTCCTGTCTGTCTCCTCAACATCCTCCTTCTCTTCTGAAAAGTCACGCTTTCGTTTTACACTAAGACCCAACATGGACCTAAGAAAAGGGAAACCATCAAAATAATTAAAATTTTTTGTTAACATTATGTTTTGTCTATCTGACTATAAAAACTTTATTGTGTTATTCTACTAAGGAAACTTTGTTTTGGAAATGCTGAAATACGGTTTCTAATTTAAGTACCATTATGTGTCTATTAGTGGCAGTATAGTGTTTAAATGTTGTTGAATCTTTTTTGAAAAGTATAAAATAAATTGGCTAATTTATAAAATGTCCTTCTTAAACAACCATGGCAGTTAACTTATAATAAAAACTTTGTATTACCATTACAATTCATTTAAATAAAACATATACATACCTGTATCATGAAGATCTGTATGACGATATTTCCATGAAGTCAGTTAGAGACTTGAAAAGGTTTGACAAACTGCGACATGAAACAAGAAGGGACATCCACATTCTATCAAAACACTTACACCTTGCTCGTGGTCAAGTTTGTCTCTTAGTGTTTTTTATCTGAAATGTAAAGATCTGAAAGTAACGTGCTATCGCGTACGTGCTATGACGACTATCACTGATGTAGTACAAGATCGCTGTGGCTCATTTGACGGAGATAGGAGGCGGAGACAGCTGGTTTACTACGAAAGCAATTGGTCAACAAGCCAAGAAGATTAGACTCCTCCCACTACTCACGCGGCTTCGAATGTGCAAGATTTTCAACGTTTCCTAGAGATATCCGTAGATCTTGCAGCGAAAGAAAGAGTAGTCATTGCATGTTTCAAATCATTACATGATTGGAGAACTATCAGAGCCCCAACTTCTGGTTAATACAACGATTCATTTGGAATGCCTAAGGTCCCATTTTCTTTATGGAATAAGAGGCCTGTTGAAATTAATCTGTTGCATTCAAAACGGAAATATCCCAATTCTCCTTGAACATGACCGAATTGATATGTGCAAGAAAATATGTCAAGTTGTAATTTTATGAAAACTTGAAGGCATTCTTCAAGAACTCCCTAAAACATTTATAGAAAATGTTGTAAAATAACAGTTTAGGAGAGACTTAGAGTGTATATCATAATTCGAGGAACTTTTACTGATTTTACCAGATATTTAGAGAAAGTGAAGCAGGCAGGCCCCTACTCGTGCGCACCATTGCAACAGGATATCTTGTGTTTGTGATTTCTGTAAAATTATCAATCTAACCATACCCCCTTTCGATTGGCTATGGATTCACACTTCTTTGTTAACCTATAATGCAATGCATTTCTTCTCACGTGTCTCTGTGATTAATCACTAACAGGCTATCGGCATTGCGTGACACCGACTAGGTACAAAGTCTCATTTTACAGCCTGAAAGACTATAAATGTAAAAAATAATAATAATAATTTTATGTGTATATAGAATGACATGTTCGAAAAACAACAAAGCAACAGAAATTAATTCAATGATTGCACCTTTTATTATAAAAAATATTTACAAAGATGCTACAATGTTTTTTTTTTATCATATATATAAAAAAATGCATACATTTTACAACTGTAATATGTCTTTGAAGTTCGAGCTCCTGTTCTGTTCAAACCAGAGTGACATCTTTCAAGAGAAGAGTGTTGTTGTTGTAGGCTAATCATTGTAACACTGTCTGCGTTCACCAATACATGTTTGCCTGAGTAAATCTCTTCAACATTATAATGAACCGCTATAAAAATGCATTTAATTTCCACATTGTCATCAAGAGAAAGGCAACTGTTCATTTGAAGAGAAATTGAGAGCATCCGAATTGTGTACAATCATTACTGGATGAAAGAACTGCATAGTGAATAGTTTACCCCATTGAGAACAGAAGCCAAAGGATAAGAAACACTGCATATAGAAAGAAAGTAGAGAGGAAGGGGAGGTGACGACGTAATTTTCAGAAATATAGTAATACTTTTGATGGGACGTCGGTTTAAAAAAAACAACAACATTGTTTTGTTTGTACCTGTCTATAATAAATTAAATAAATTAAAATGTAATAAATTAAAAATGGGTCAAGATATAATTGGTTTGTGATGATACTGATGTAAATAAAAGATGGCTTCTTAATGCAGATAACTAACAGTGGCTCTCCAGATGCTTCAATAATAGTCAATGGTTCAACGAGATCTAGACATAAAAGGGACTGAAAATTAAATAACAGTGCCAACTTAAAAGGTTTGAGAAAGACACCATTACAGTAAACATGATTTCCAGCCATGGGAAGACATGGGCAAGCACCCAGCTACATTAAAAAATATTAAAAACTCCTGGGGAAAAATAATAGCAAATCATACTGGTAAAATCCCCAAGCTATATAATGCAAAAAATATATTTCTATATACACATACGTACATATACATATATTTAATTCTTCTCGACTCAACTCTTTTATGAAAATGTGCATTGCTTATAGATTTTGATTTACAATTTGTTCTGGTCTGGTTTGTAGTGTCACCAATGGTATCGTTACTAGGTTTGTGTAACGAACAAAACAATAAACAAAAAACAAAAAGGGACAGGATAGAATGTATGACAGAAGGAAGCAGAAGACGTGTATGCAAGGAGAAATAATAAAATTATCAAGGTATACATAATTATCTTCGTCTGCTCATGGTACAGCTTTTGATTGACCTCCCATGTGTAACAACTCCACATACATGCACACCAAAAAATGTGCTGCGCCAGTCAGACAAGAGAGTCTATTCCCAGGGGTGGGGGGGGTTCTAGAATGTTTCGGAATGGTTCTAGAACGTTCTTCAGGAACCCACTATGATCTCCATGATGTGGTCAAGTTCATTGAGGTCTGATCGACAGCTAGTGCTGGAGCTGAGTGGGGAGGGCCCGTGAGACGATAGGCTCTCCAACAAGTCGTAGGGCCCCATTTTAGGGGCACTCTGCATGCCCGTTAGCACCGTGTCAAGGTCATAGTAAGACGCGTCCACGTCTGAAAACAGTTCCTCGAGCGGTGGATCGGGACTAGGCGCAGGGTTTTTTATTTCAAACGTCCCAAAAACCTGCTCAGGAGTCCTGGAGTCCCCCGACAGCCGCACGCTACCAACCTCCTCCTCTTCCTCCTCAGACGGGCACTCTTCGCTGTCCTCTTCCTCCTCGTCTTCATCCTCCTCCTCCTCCTCCTCTTCTTCTTCATCCTCCTCACCCTCTTCCTGCCAGCTGGGATCCATGCTGAACGTCCCTGGCAGGTAAGAGGTGGAGGTTTGCGGTGAGACGGAGGAGGACATGGTGGACATACTAACCTCCGTTTCGTCGTCTCCGTCCCCATCCACTACCACCTCTTCGCCGTGTCCCTCCAGCCCCAGGGGCCTGGGACTCTGCTCCCCCTGCCGACAGAGCACCTCTGTGGCCACCAGACGGTCTGCAGGGCACTGTGCCGCAGCGAGAGCCTGGGTCATGATCTGCCAGGTGCCGTCCTGAGTCATCTCCTCCTGGATCTGACGCACAGTGTTGGCGATGAGCACCGAGCGACACAGGTTGGGCTCCACCAACATGTGGCAGAGCTGCAGCTTGATGAGAGACATGTCCAGTAAGGACTGCCTCTGGAGGCTGTAGGACGACAGCATCCTAACGGCCACCGACGCCGTCTGGTGCTCCTCGCTGCCCGCCGCCACAGCCTCGTCCCCGGAGTCTGTAAACTTGCGCTTTGTGCCCTTCGGGAACATGTTGGCTCTCTGCGTGGAAAAGGGGACAACCAAGTGAAAAATAAATAAATTAAAAAAAGATACAACACAATATAATTATCTGAAAATGTATCACACTGACACAGACACACAAAGAAACCTATTGTGTATGTTTTGCCAAAGAGTAATGTGTGTGTTTGTGTGTGTGTGGGATGTAATACATATTCTAATGTGTAATTACGGGTCAAACTATTGTTGACTACAAATAGGGTAAATAACAGCTAATGAGGGATAAAAAAAGAAAAAACTACAAGTAGACTATAATTATAAATAGCTTTTTTTTTTTTTTTCTCTTAAAGTTTGCTATACCTTTCCTGTTGAGAGGCACAGGCATTAGCATAGCAGCTTGGTCCCGGCTGCAGCCCGTCAGTACTTTTGTACAAGCAACAAGCAGCTTTTGTTCTGCATCATTTCTGCCCATTTTAGGACAGTCTGAAGCAACACTCCTGCTGGGCGGAACAACCACACTTTTAACAGACCCACTGAACCACCGAAAATAGCATGCTACCAACTAACTGCAATCGAGGTATCAACGTTAAAATATCCCAGGCTTTTTTAGGACGCATATTACAAAGAAGAACAAGACCAAAAACAAGCAGCACTTAAAAACTTCACAATAACAGAGTTTCCATTTCTGTTCCACTGTCACCTGTTGTCAAGAAATTGTTCTGACCAAAAAAATAAAGGTTTTCTCCTGGCAACGTGTACAACACAAGAAAAATATTTCCCACAAAAGAAAATGTAAATGTGATACAGTTTTTAATGTATACACACATGCATACACACACCACGCTTCAAGAACTAGAACAGCAAGATAATCGTTAAAGGGAGAAAAAGAAAAAAGGAGTTAGGCCAACTTCCTTATTCTCTCCAGATGAAAACCTGAAGTTGTCTTGAAACAACTGAACAAACAACAACCCTGGAATCGTATATGGCTGGTGTCTTCCCAGAGCTCATATGTTAGTCATCCCTCTTACTTAGTAAGCCTAGTTGGAGACGTAACAAAGTGTGAGTGAAAAAGAGAAAGGATTGAACAGGGGACTGAGCCCTGAAACCACTCTTTCCTTCATCACACTTAAACAAGTAAAGGTATTGTCCAGCTTAGTGTTATCCTCATTGAAACCTGTGAGGAGGGGCGTTTGGGTTACAATGATCTACTATAAGAACCAACCAGCCAGCACATAACACATCAAGTCAAACTGGGGAATTGTGGAATCAAAGCCGGGGGATTATGTAATCAAAACTAGAACATATTTTAACACATTGGATGAAAACAAAAGCACAATTTCAAGGTCAAGAAGACAAACAACACTATTGCAAATTCATTACACATAGGTGAGTTACTAGGCAACCAGGGATATCGGTTTGCTGTGCATGTAGAAGATAATGTGGTAATAACTTGAATTGCAATTAAGTGAGGATACATAAATAGCAAAGCGGTTACTGTAAAAAATAATAATAAAAAGATCATGTCAAGAGGGACTACAGCCCAGAGGCAAAGTTGACAGATGTGATAAGGCTACTGGGCCGAAAGCAGAGGTAAGAACTAGGCCTAGATCACAGGGGACACTGTTCTAAGCGGAGTATGTTCTTCAATGTGAAACCGCTTATTTCACAAAAGTGGTAATGTGTTTAAACTGTCAAATCACCCATCATCAACATACAACTGGAACAACTGTTAAATAGAAAGTGCAGATGTCCTCACTGAAACAGATGGTGATGTTAGCTAGAACTTCATTGTAATTGGTTGTGATAAATCATTTTTAATAAAAAAACAAACTGGGAAAAAACATTTGTTTTAAAGATGAGCAAGAGAACAAAACCACCCCTGACTAGCATTGTTTGCATGCTTTACTAAACTTGGGACAAGAAGATTGATACAAGGCTGCCAGGTACCCTGTCATAAGAGATAAAGAGAGTGAAACAGTGACATGAGCAATTTCTCTTCCAATAGTTTGATAACCCGGCAAAAATGACGATAGGCCAATGACACAGACACAATTCAAAACAAAAATTCCAGAGGGCTAAAATGGTGGGCCTGGGAGTTAAACTACTGCAAAAACAAAACAGTATTTAGGTAAAAACGTAAACTGAGGGATCGATACGATCTCGTGAAGAGAACATTACTGTACAATTCACAATCCAGTTGGCTGCTGTTGCAGCACTGTAAATAAAAGTTATAAACTACAGATAACCCGAGATACGTGATTTGTGAAAATAAGCTAAATGTAAGGTCCTCCGTGGTTTCGACACGGAATTCTTCTCACCGTCTTTGCTATGGTTTCAAACATCCCCCTCCCCCACTGCTCTGACGTTGATAGCTAGTCAGATTTTTTTTCTTTTCACGCTACCGCTGTTATGTGAATGAAATAGCAAATAACTCCAGAAAATTCAAATTGACCAGAATCATTCAATGTATAACTTGTATTTTTTATCACGAGACTACGATCAAAACCAGTTGACATTAAAAAAATGAATGTATGGCCCTTTCCATTATGTGCCGCATGCAGCTTTGTCTTGCGAGCATCAGTTCCGAGCGAGGGAAGCTCGCTTGGCGACAATGGAACAGATGAAGCCATTTTGAGCAGGATGTCTGGCTATGTTAGCTAGCGTTAGCTTGCTACAGCACTAACAATTACCCAATGCTAGCTCACGCGTTGTCTGCAATAGAAAGTACACGTACAAACGCACTAGCCTTTAACTATGGAGCTACAGATACACGATTAGGCAAGTGTTTCACATGCTACCGATAAATACCAATTCTTTCTACCCGGCTAATTTGCTAAGTTAGCTAACGATGCTAATTAGCATCACCAACCCACCCACCCGTAGTCGGTCTTTTCCCAGAGTTTTCAGACTCGCAAAGCCAGCTAATGTTATATAAATAAAAAACGTTGTTGTTTATTATTTAACAATCGTAGATGATTGCATAGGTTACTTGGCGCTGTTACCTTGTACAGTTTTACTTTATTCCCGTCTCGGTCATAGGATCGTCTCTGTGAAGCGGAGATCAGGTTGAGATGAGATCATTCATGCCACGGCTTCAAAACTACCTCGTCGATTTCGCTGCTTTGCCTTTGGTACGTTTGGTCACAAGCAGGGGGAGAGGGGAGCACGGTGGCAGACGGGTGGGGTGGGGGTCGCATCGAAAGGGGCGTTATCGCTTATATTTTGCCTGATTGATGACCCAAACAAAAACAAAAGGCATGCATAATGTAAAAATAAAATAGACATTCCGTTTCGATTGCCGAACTTTGCGTGAGGATAGGTGTTAATTACTGAGAGGTAATTAGTTTTGCTCCAAATTATGCGTTTTTTTGCCAACATGTTTTTAACCTACCATAGCTAAATGGCTCGGATTCACAAATCTCGCATTAGTTTTTATGTTGTGTGTTACATTTGTTTTGATCAGACAGGACGTGAAATGGGACAGTCTGAAAGCGCAGCATGCTTCGGACTGAAACCCTTTGCACACACCAAGTGCACATACTCAACTCAAAATCTAAAATATCGATATAGCCCTGATTTTAATGATTGGGTCACAAAAAAAACAACAGATTTACAAATACAGTTAAATTTCCTAATTAGTCAGTTTTAGCTAGGCTATACTAGAATATTGATTGGAACATAATATGTTTGAACAATCTATTGCTCCTTACAAATTGTGGTTTTATTTGCTTGAAAATATACACACAAATGTACGTATGTAATCTATTGGCCACAACAGCAAGTCAGTACTTTCTAACACAATTTCACACGCAATGCATGTTCTTACTGGAGGTTGCTAGGATCTAGAAGACACCATAAAGCTTCGACAATTTGTAGCAATACATAGCTGACATGTGGCATTTGATGTGTTTTTTTTGTAAACGGACCTGGATATACTTAACATTCGTATGCAACGCATTTTCACAATAATGATCATAGAGATAGAACACTGATAATGATATTCTCTCCCATAGGAACTACGTTTTGGAAACGATGTTAAGGGGGAACTCTTTGGTACGTTGCACATTGTTCCGCTTCCAGCAAATTCTACGGAAAGATAGAAAAAAGCGCACTGGTAGCGCAAGCTAGCTCTATCGGAGTGTTCTAGAAACGTGCACCAGACAGAAGTCGGCGACTTGCCGGTGAAGTGTATCATTCTTTCCCACATCCTCTTACTCAATCACACTGGTAGCTTTGGATAATTATGGCGAAGTGGGGAGAAGGGGACCCTCGCTGGATTGTAGAGGAAAGGGCAGATGCGACTAATGTCAACAACTGGCACTGGTGAGATTATAACACAAAAATGATGCTGGATAACGTTACTTAACTAGCGTAACGCTAGGTTAGCTTGTTGTATCTAGCTAACCTTACCTTTGTTGTGTGCATTGTTCTACGTTAGCTATATTAATTAACGTTCGCAACGTTTCAACAGTTTTTTGTTATAATATGATGAAAGCCTGTTTGCTAATGAGCTGGCTATCAAGTTTAGTTCAAATTGGACAGATCCCGAGTCTTGGGGTATAGCTTGGTGGCTAACTGTAACTACCTAACGATAGCATTAGCAAAGGTTTGTTTCATTTAGAGAAAAACTATTATTATAAAGCTAACGTTGATCAAATGGTCACTCGATAACTGTTAGATTGTTATACCATCTCATACTTATGGGTTGCTATGGCAAGACTAGGCTAATTCATAATGTCTGATGTTGCTAAAGCGTTAGCTAGCTGTATTCGTTCTAGTTTTTTTTATTAATTTTTGTATTAATTTTTGTAATTTTTGTATTAATGTATATTACGTCTTTCAATAAGTTTGCTACACGATATTTCGTTACGAGTTGGTACTGTATCCAAATACAATTTTCCATTGTGCCTTGCAGGACTGAACGAGATGCTACATCCTGGTCATCTGACAAATTGAAAGCTCTGCTCCTCGGAATTAAAGTGGATAATGAAGAGGGTAGCTGTGAGATCACGGAAGTTGAAAAGGTTGAAGGAGAGGCTTCCATCAACAACCGCAAAGGGAAACTCATCTTTTTTTATGAATGGAACTTGAAAGCTACTTGGACAGGTGTGTCAATATAAGGCCATGCTAAGCTTAATGCTTTCGTAACCAGACTTATCAATGTATAATCGATCTGATTTCATTTTTAAATCATAAAATTATGCCCACGGCAAAGATGCAAGGCACATTATGACATATGTAAACTGTCATGTTTTTTTTTTCAATGTATGTGTGCGTTTACTTTCTTGACAGGTGAATCAAAAACTGGAGTTCAAGTCAAAGGAAGTATAGAAGTTCCAAACCTGTCAGACGAGAATGACATGGAGGATTTAGATGTAAGATCGGAATTAATATCCATCATATGCATTTACACCCAATACACTCACTAATACCTGTAAAATTACATTCTTGATGTGTTGGTGTGGGTGGTGTGGCTTTGCGTAGACTATGTTTGGAAAGAATGCATACAGACGTTTTTCTTTAAAATGTAATTAAACTGTGATGGTATCCACCAGTTGTTACCATGATAAAAATAATAAAGCCAAAATATTGCCATTTTATTCGTTAAGCCAGTTAAACATAGCCATATACTGTTCTCTTCTGTGGACTGACTATACAGTATATGCAGTGAAATAGTACTGATGTGTTGATATATTACTTGTGTGTTACTTATATCTTATTTGGTCATCGGCCAGATAAGTGCATCGCTTAATAAAGATGAGCCGGAGACGCCTTTGACTTCCTTAATGAGGACCAAGGGGGTGGAGAAAGTCCGTAATGTCCTGGGAACCTATGTAGGTTTCCTAAAGACAGGTGAGGGAGTCCTCAAGTTTTTGCATAGTCAACTTGAATCCTCAAAGTTTTTTTTTTGTTTGTTTTGTTAAACTAGACCAATACTCTGTAACCAAATGTGTTAATTTCAGAGTTTACCCAGGGAATGATTCTACCTACAGCCAATGGCACTGTCAAGCAACAGTCCTCACAGTCCAAAGCCAAGGTGGATAGAACACAGGTGTGCTTTTTATTTTCAAATTTAATTTCAATGACATTCACCAGACATAACTTGTCATGCTGTCACTAATATGTTGTTTGTCTTGTCTGCTGTTGATTCACTGAAACACAATTTATAATAAAAAAAATGTTATTACCAGATTTTACATTTAAAAGTACATTTTAAAGTGGTTAGGAGAGACAACATTTCACACTTCTTCTTCTATCTAAACCCATATTTTCTTTTGCATACAGACTTCCTCGGGTAGCGCAACCCCAGCAGCTAATACAGGTGTAAAGATCCCCACCTGTAAATTCAGCCTGAGAGAGAAATTCCTTACCTCACCAGCAGAGCTCTACAGAGTCTTTCTGAACCAGGATGTAAGTAAACCATAACACACATTCTCTTTAATCTCATACTTTTTTTTTCAGACCATGCACATAGTATGTATCGTCTCAGATTCTTCCCTGTTTAAATGCATAGGCAATGAACATAGTAGTTGGTGAGTTGCTTTTTAAAAATTGTTTTTGCTCTTGGCTGGATAGATGACCCAGGCATTCACGCATGCTTCAGCAACAGTAAAAGCAGAGAAAGGAGGCAGGTTTAGTCTTCTTGATGGGAATGTACTCGGTGAATTCCAGGAGCTGGTAAGAACTTTTATCATTAGCTTATTGACTAGTAACTAGCATTGCAAACATTGACAATATCTTGTCTTTCCCTTAAAATATATTGCAGTAATACACTTTTAGTTTAGGAAGAACCCGTGGGCCAGTAAGCCGTCTTGCTTTAAAACGTTAGTTATACCCTGTTCTCTAATGTCGCCATTAGGTTCCTGAGCAGAAAATAGTTATGAAGTGGAGGTACAACTCCTGGCCCAGTGGTGAGTGATCCAATCGTAGTATCTCATATTATTTATTGTATTGCGCTGGTAAAGTGAGACGCCATTAGTTCAATTGGTAAGAAATGTTTTGATGAAACAGTTTTTTAAAATATATATATATATATAAAATACGATAATTTTTATATAATGTGTGATCTGGATACCCAATTTGGTTTCCAAGTGTAGGGCTTTTATAACAGAAAAGTCCATATATATATGGAATATCATGTTTTTATGTGTCATGTTCACAAAGAGCAGAGTGTACCAAAATGTATTTGTAGCTTTTAAAAGAAAGAGGAAAACCTGCCCAGCTTTACTAGAGAGTCAGTGGCAGTCAGGGAAAGTGACAACAATGTTTCCCTTGTCCCTGATATATTCTGCTTCACCATGGTCAATACAACTACTTATATTCACAATTAGGGACAAACAGATGGAGACGCAAAGTATGAAAAATTCCAAATTTCAGGTTGTCTTTTTCTCTCTTCCCAAAAGAACATTATGCAACCATCACATTGAAGTTCTTAGACCGTAGCAGTGAGACGGAGCTGAAGTTGGACTGTCACGGTGTGCCGGAGAGCGAGGAAGAAAAGACGAAAGAGGGCTGGAAGAGATACTACTTTGAGGCTATCAGACAGACATTCGGTTACGGGGCTCGGCTTCACTGAAAACGAAATGTAATATTAGTATATAGTCTTTTTTTTAAATCTTCACTTCATGTTTCCATGCACAAGATTTCAATTTGAAAACTTAAAGAAAGAGTAACCTGAGGGATGAGCTCATCCGTTCATTTATGTATAAATGTTATAATTCAGGCATTCCCTTTGTGTTCTAGGCTATTGTAAATTAGCTTACTTGGGCAGTGCCTTTGGGACTGAAAATGGGTAAATAAAGAATATTTCTGTACCACTGAAACAAATTATCCTCATATTTAATTAGAAAGTTAAACATGACATGGTGCTGTTATGCTTTATTCAGTTAAAATATGCTGATCATGCTTGTGCTTTTGTTTGGTTTTTATATTTTTACATTTATTTGACTCTTGACATCCTAACTGTAGTAAATTACACGTTCAAAGAGAATGCATGTTTCATGAATAAACTATTCCAGAAACAGAACTATGTCGATGAGCTCCGGCAAAGACTAAGACGGATTCCATTAGATAAACTGTTGATGATGCAGTTCCAATTTTCTCATGAAATTATGAGAACCCTATTGCTTGCTAAATTTATTATTGGGGTCCTTTTAGAAGGGAACATCTCAAAACATGTAAATATATTCAAATTTCCTCAGCTGGTTAGTAGAAAATGCTTTATTTGGCTTTAAAAGTGTTTTAATTTCTCAATCATTTCTGAATAGAATGTTTCTCCTATTTATTATCATTTTGTCTCTTCATAGTGTAAAAAGCTGATCCATTTCTTTTAATAAACATTTCACTGTACCCACTTCTGTAGCCGTTTGTTGTTTAATGGTTCTAACATGTTTTGATGGTTTATAAATCGACATACAATAACTTAAGTGGGTTAAACGAGTGTGCTTGAACAAGTTACAACCAATAACGTGTGGAACTAATTCAATTTATTCTTATAATACAATAAATCCATTTAAACACATTACACACATACTGAAATGCAAACCTTTAAAAATGTAAATGATTAAGTGCTTAAAATCTAACATTGCAATCTAGATAACAGGATATGCAAAACAAGCACTCAATTTTGTCCATGTCAGTGAACTACTCAAAGATTTTTACATTTCAATGTTGGTTAGGTCCTACACTGGAAGGCAAACCCCCATTTTTTTTACACAACTAGAAAAAGCAAACAAAAAGGAATGAATCCGGATGAAAATATAATCTATTTGTCTAATACAATTACTCACATTTATGCTTTAATTAAAAACGTTATATTACATATTATACATGATCATTTTCTGTGCTATGTCGATACATTATTTTAACACGTACACAAGCACTACTTTGTGCTCATGGTCTCGCATTATCCCCCCCAAAAAATACGAATGGTTTCAGGAAAAGTTGGTCACAGCTGATACGATGATAACCTACTACAGGCAGATGTAAAGAGGAGAATCCGAATCCTGAAAGAAACGCCACAAAAATCAATTTATCCAAAATCCATCCTACTATTGGGGTATAATACTGTGACTGAACAAAGGTCTAGAAAGATAAGATTTTGTTTTACACCATTAGGAATTCCTAACATGAATTGAATTCAAGAATGTTAAACTACATCCAGTCCTTGCTTAATCAATGCATCCCTTAAAACGTGTTCTACAACAGAAGTCTTCAACAACGTTACAGAGAGTACAAGTCAACTGAGATGCTTTTACATAAAATTACAATAAAGCTTCCATAGGTCTACTATAGGATTTCCTTGACCAACTAACCTGCTCTTACAGAACCATGTAAAAGTTCGAGAAGAATAAGAATGGGTTGCTGTTAGCTTGAGCTTAATCGATCACGTTTAAGTGAAGGGAAATAAAAGGTATACATACACTGCTGCTTGGATTGTTGTACAGGGAAACATTGCTGTGTTTCTTTGGTATTTCTTCCACTTCTTTTAGCTTTGCATTTATTTGTAAAGAACATTCTGGTCGTTTATTTCTGTTCAAGAAATACACAAATAATACCATTTTAGTTCCAATTTTGCCCTGCCACTTAGTATGGAGTGGTATTGTCATGCTAAAATTAAATAATTGTATTTAAAAAAATATTCATTGAGTTTTATGTTCATACATTTAATGCACTTACTTGCACTCCAGGGAAACATTGCACGGTTTCTTGAGTATTTCTTCTGCTTCTAATTGATTTGCATTTCTTTGTAGAGAATATGCTGGTCTTATATTTCAGAAAAAATAATAATGTTTTAATATAATTTCAGTTGCAATCTTGCCCTCTACACTTAGAATGGTTAGAATTGCTTAATTATTTACAGGTAGGTATACCTATGTTACTTAATCAAATAACTAAAAGGAGTAAGTCAGGTAAAACATTTATTAAAGCTACGACATAAACAACATGCAGTAAAATGGTTTAGCCTAGATGTAACTGAAAACCTACTACCTGTATAGAGGCCATTTTCTCTTAACTTTGGCTTCCTTCTTCTTTGAAACTGTTGTAGCACGCTCCACAATGTCTTTAAGGAAGTCAAACAGCTTCTCTGACTCTATACACTGCTTCCTAAAAAACCCAAACAGATAGACCCTGAACCATCCTAAATCTAAAATGAAGCATGTAATTTAATTGACCATGTCATAGGGCATAAGCTACAGCCTTCATATGCATCAAAACAGAAATTCAAAATTGACCTTTCTGATTCACTTGAACAAATAAAAGTTTAATTGGTGAATATGAAAATTGAAGTGTTTTGGTTGAATCTTTTTTTTTTATTTTTTTTTATCAATGTTCATTATTTGTTTTCTTGTTTTTTGTCATGATCTGCCTTTAAAACAGGGACTGCTGGAATATAAACATAGTCACACTGTCTCAGGCGGTTTACCCCTAAATAATTAATAAACAAATAAAACAAAGCCCATGATAGCTGGACTAATCGATGTATTCCTATGCTGACAACCACGGGGAACAAAAAATTAAGAAAATATTTTGCTTGTGAATTCCATTTCTAAGCAACTTTTCAGCTACAATTACGTATTTTCTATCTGTCACTCTGTTTCCAGCTGATTTATTTCAGATGTTACAGCAATAAACAGCCCACATAGGATGTATTTCCTGTGGCTCACAGAGCGGGGCCCCATGCAGACATTTTCAGTATAAGGAATGGCAGGTTGTACCCTTTACTTACATGTGAGTCACGGACATAACTCTCGTGTGTTTTGATTGAGTTATCAGACAGGTCTTGGTGAGTAAGGATTTGAGGAACACCTCTATGGCTCGTGCTGAACGTAATGGTCAAGGGGGTTCACTATGCTCCTCACTAGGATATAATATACTTCAACAATCAAGCATTCACTATTTGGAGCAAAACTAAAAGGATACAAATGATGACAGGCACAGCCGTGGCCATTTTTCCGACTTCAATATCTTTCTGCATGATCTTTTTAACGCGAGCCTGGGAAAACGATGGACATAATTGGATTTGCTTTAGAATCATTTCAAACCAAAGTAAAAGTCACAGGTGGTTGAAAATGATGATACTTACAGGTTGGAAACGCACGTTGTACTTTTTCTTTTGTCCAGGCATATTGCTTGTAAAAGCTTCCGTGTAACGTTTACATGTTTTATATTTTGATGGCAAAACGCTCTTAGCTCCATTTGTTTATTTTTTACAGGAAGTGGACTGAGAGTCAAAACCAGGCACGAGTCAAGGGTCACACCCCCTCGCACTCTCGTTGACCCATGACCTTGCATTGCAATTATCATAATTTTTTTACTTTTCATTACATCCACGAGGGACCTATAACAATGTAGGCCTGCCCTTTGTTTAAATATTGTCTTTTATAGACTTTCTCCAACTATGGTAAACTCCAAACACCGTATCACGTTATTGATAACACATTCTAGATGAAGGAAGTCCAAATGAATTAATAGTAGTTGCAGGGGCAGAACCATGCTTAATTTTAAACCAAACTTTAACGTGAAATATTGACTACAAATCAACTGGTAATTTTCTCATTTGAATGTTTCTGCTTCAGTGTCCCTACTTCAAAACATTATGATCATAAAACATTATCTTGTTTTAATGTAGTTGTCAAAGGTGATAGTACATGTTTTTGCGTCAGTGTCCCTATGTAGGCCTAATCAAGCCTATGGGCTCTACCCAGTATTGGGGATCCTAGAACTTATGAATTGTCATAACACCATAAAGTGTGATTACTGTGATTACTGTGTGATTACTGATCTCAATGCTTCGAGGTGTGACTGAATTATCCGAACACTGATTGCTATGTAACTGAAGGAATCTGTTTCAATTGTGTGTGTGTGTGTGTGTGTGTGTGTGTGTGTTTTTATGCGTGTGTGTGCGTGCGCGTGCGCTGTGTGTACATGAGAGAGAGAGAGAGAGAGAGAGAGAGAGAGAGAGAGAGAGTACTTGAGTTTGTGGGAATATCTGGCATGGTGCATAATTAAGGTTTCATAAAGTGCAGCATAACTGGTTGCCTTACTGAAGTCATACATCCATAATTAGAACTTGAATTGACTCTGTTCTCAGATGAGATTGGAGTAGTTTCTATACAGTGATCGTTTCCTCAAAAATTGCTTTGCTGTGGTTTTGTAACCACCAGCCACCAACACTCACTGTAAGTTTAATTCTGAAGCTCCACCAGTGAGAGATTTTGAGAACTTAGATTTGACAAAAGAACAATGTTTATATTGAAAATATGTGTTTAATTTAAACTGTTTTTTTACCACCGCTTCTTAATGAATGGAAAAATCAACTTGAGCTTTTTCACTGCTGCTTGTTTCCACTGTACACTTAAAGGACAGGAAGAGCTGGCGAATAGACTGTAGAACCGCGTGGTAAATTCAAAAATAGATAGATTAATCAATTAATTAATCTTTTATTACATTAATATATTGCTATGGAAAGGTATTTAGGTGCTAATTAAAGCCATAACTGATTAATTAAACTCTTCTTTTAGTTCCAGCCAGAGGGTGCCAAATATATATTGAAAAACTTCTCAGAGCCTGTAACACTAATTTGCCCACCCAAGGTAAAAGAGCAACTTTCCCAACCATACTTTTTTATTTTTATTTGACTAGTCAAATACTATTTTAACAATACTTTAAAGCAATTGCTTTTGTGTATTAAAAGTACCAGTATAATTAGTATCACATCATTTCTACGTTATCTGACAAAACTAAAATATGGACTCTAGTTGTCTGTTTGTACTTTGAGTACAGTGAAAAGTGAATTGAACCCAAATCTAAATGTATATTATATTTCAGGAACATCCTTGCATCTATAGGAGACCGTTTCCAATGCTGGTGTGGTAACACCACCACCCTCTGCTGGACAGATCCTTAAACCAAACGTCTCTTACTTTCGTCTCTGGTCCAGTTACTCCCTCTTGTGCCACTCTTTTACTGCTTTTACAGATTCAAATCACAAGATGATGACCAATTACTTCAGATTAAATATTAAAAGTATCTATAAGTGTTAGAATTAGCAAAGTAGAAAAGCTTTTTGTAATTAAACGCTTAGGTCAAATAATTGGTTAAATGCTTAATTTATCAAGTGTTGGCCAAATGCATACAATATTTGTATGGACCTAGCTAATGCTATACCCCTAAATCGCATATATTCAATATCATACTATGGTGATGTAGGTAAGGAAGTAAAGCATACATTTTTCTGAATGTGTGTTCAATTATTTAGTTATTTCTATATTAGTCATGTTAAAAATTTGCCTGGCCTACTATGTGACCATAACTTAAAATATGAATAAAAAATATAAAGAAGATGAAAACATGTAGGTAATGCATTGTTCTTTTTCAGTATGTCTCAACTCTTCTTAATAAAACATATGTTTCTTAAAAATATGACCTTATAACTTTCTTTTTGCACAATAAGCCCATAAACTTGGCAAGTATACCACATAATCCTCAAAAAGTCTTGAGTAATGTATAATTGTGTGTTTGTAAGTCCATAATAAAAAAAAAGAATCCTGAGTATCATTTCTCGAAAGTCATCACCTCAGTCGGGGGCCACGTCAGTTTTAAAACACTAAGTTCCTGCCCAGATATAGTGCTGAATGCTCAATAGGGATATAGTGCTGAATGCTCAATAGGGGCAGTAGAGCCGCTGTTTACAGCGTTTTGACCATTGCTCTCCACGAGTGGTTACTTTCTCTGTCAAGAAGCTAGCGTGGAGTAGAAATCAGAGGTTGTCAAGAGGTCGTTACAATAGTTTTAAAGTTTTAGTTTCTCTTAAAAAGCCATCTACTTTCTATCAATCGTTCACATGGTGACAATCTGCATGCAACGAGCCAACAACTTGTTGATATGATACAACTGTTCACGGCATCGAAAAGGCAACATTTAGCTGGTTTAGCTTACTAGCGTGCTGATTCCTGCATGGTAGCTAGCTACCGAGCTAAATTGGCTACTTGGCTAGCTGGCTTGCGAGGTCCAGCCCAAAGTTGTTTACAAGTTGCGGTTGTTGTCACCGTGTTTACTCGGTAAAGTCAACTTTTATTATACATTTTTTTGGATTAGAAATTAAGGACCAAAAGTCACACTGGATTTAAAATTGTGTGTGGTTAGAAAACTTGCAGAATGTCCGTCGAGGTTGAGCATAACTCAGGTTTGACAGCGATCTGCTCAAGTGGGGGAGAGGACCAAAACAAGTCAGAAGCTCAGCTACAAAAGACAAACCCTTCAGCTGACCTCGCTGGCCAAAATACCGATGTTGTGAAGACTCCTAATCAAACGGATCTACATAAAAAATCTAAAGCAAACGACAAAGAAAACGACCAAAATGTTCAGAGCAACAACGTTGACTCGAGTGAAACGGCAAAGCAAAAAGTTGTTGAGGCACCACCACCTAAAGTAAATCCATGGACTAAGAGAAATACAAACAGAGGGTCAAACAACAACATAACCCCTGTATCTCAAGAAAAAGGTAAGTTCTAAACATAAGAACTGTTTGACACTTGCCACACATATTCTACCATGCATGTTGTAATGGGGCGGTTATAGAATTACTAACAGCAATTTATAAAGTTAATCCCCACAGAATTAAAACAAGTTTTGTAGCCAGTTTTAACCTATGCACGGAGTTGGACGCAAACATCAGTATAGGCAAAGGTGTTGATGGTAGCTCATCCTGCCCCATCCCCCTCTGATCGAATTGCACTGGGGCACGTGGAGAGTGCTGACAAGTGCTACTTCTCTTCTGTAACGAGTTGGCAGACCAGCTCATTTTCAGATGGGAACATTATTTGTCTTAACCACGAATTTGATAAATATCTTACGTAACCCTCCCAAGCTCAAGGCTTTGTATATGAGGCGGAGCCGTTAACATGATAATTATTGAACACGACCCCCCCGAGAGTCTAGTAGTTTTACTAGCGGCCAAATAGCGAGCTAGCTACCAAAACTGCACAGACACGTTTTAACTTGGCCAATGGCTTCGCTGCCTGAAATTCCTCCCACTAACCTGCACTCTAGATTGAATACTAGTTTAGTGTATTGCAGTACACTAGGGCATGTTGTCTATCCTATTTGCCCCATTGAAAAACATACAGTTGAACTATCTTTTTTGCCATCGGTGTAAATTTAATTGTTATTGATACTGTATGTAAAAGTAGTACAAGATCTATCCACAAGCTAGAGCTGTTATTATAGTAATATATACTACATTAATGTACAAGATGTACAATTCTGTCTCAACCGTTCATTATTTCATGGTAAGTGGGTAACATATTGATCTAGAGTTATTGTAAATTAGCAGAGCGAAAATAGTTAATAATTAGTTATTGAACACAATTGTCCTGTGGTACATGCAGCCGGTAGAAAGGAAGATGTACTAAGTGCATGTCATGATTGCTTACAACAGTGTAGACGTATGGCAGTAGTTACACCCATTTATGTGAAAGTCTAGTGTGTGTGTGTGTGTGTGTGTGTGTGTGTGTGTGTGTGTGTGTGTGTGTGTGTGTGTGTGTGTGTGTGTGTGTGTGTGTGTGTGTGTGTCTTATCGAGAAGACCATCCCCTGAGCAGTGATAGTGGACATTGCAAGGCCCAGCCACTCCCAGGCAACAGGAGCCCTAGCAGCTGCCTGTTGAAATTCTGCCACACAGTGACATAGACACACACACACACACACACACACACACACACACACACACACACACACATACACGTGCACAATTCAAACCAGAAGCAAAACATTTTTATAAAAGGAGCAACTTATTCGTTTACACAACTGAAGGTGTCTGTTAAAAAGACATATTGAAAGTATTGTGTATTCAACACTATACTTTTCAATCAACATTATCCGGTTATAAACAATTTGATAGTGCAATTTTATTGAAGATGAACATTTTGAACGTGTAATCTCATTTCCTTTTAATATTTATCACTGTCTTTAGTTTGTCCTCTTCTACCCACAGAGCTACAGAACCCATTAAAAGTTGTCCGTGCAGCTAAGCCAAGGACGAGAAAAACCAGCAAGGTAACCTAGCGTTTTGGAAATGGCTCTCAATGACTTTCCCACACATTTACCTTTTTCTTCAGGCATGGTATATACTTTCAGTATTTTAAGTTTTATATTCATGCAAAATTAGGACTGATACATTGACTGGCCATCTTAGCATAGTCCATAAGCCAAGACTGTATTTTCTTTGTGGACACCCCTTTTGAATAAAATGTTTTTGAATTTCATACTAGCTTGGCCTCTGGCCTGGTTTTGGCTACCTCAGCAGTTGCTCTATCCGTGGGTTGATTTACCTGCTTTATCTGATTATGTGAAGGTCTCATGGACAGACTGCACACACACACTCCAGGTTGCCACCTGATTGTGTTTTGTTGACAGGCTAAAGGCTGACCTTTTCCACTGATCTACCATTAAAAAACAAAGTCAGATTGAGTCTTTAAACACAGGGTGGAAATGCTTCTTGACCCAAAAAAACCCCAAACTGTTTTTCTTTCAGTCCAGCGATTTCAGTGACATCACAAACTGGCCAACACCAGGGGAACTTGCTAAAGAGGTACGTTGGAGATGAAAGAGGATGTAAAGGATGGTCAATAGTTTGGTTTAAGTAAAGTTTTTATTTCAAAATTCAATCTTGTTTCTTGGCAACAGCAGAATGTGGTCAACACCGATGGTAAGAAAAAGCATCCGTCCCCACTCCGAGAGAGAGACAGGAAAAAGGACAACGCCACTGAGGGCAGGCCCACCGAGGCACACGCCAACGAGAGCAAAGAGAACCAGGAGGACCAAGAGGACCCTCTGGCTAACCTACCCCAGGACGGAGAGGCTGTGGACGGGCACGACTCGCAGAGTGCTGCCCTCAGGAAGAGAGGAGGTGAGGGGGTCGTCGTCTAGGTCCTAAAACTATATCCTTAATGCTAGGGGGTGGTTGGTTATTGCCAAAGGCCGGTTTCCAGCCAGACAGAAGTCGGCTAAGATTAGCTTTAAGGTTAGGTGAAGGACCTATCAGCTTTTTAAGGGGGGAAGCTTTGCTCTGACCATTTGTGGATGGAAAGTAGCCACTGCCGATTGTTATTAAGTACTTCAAATCTTAACCTCCTGTTAATAACGTTGATCAGCACCAGCAGTTGGTGTTGGTTTACTCGGTCCACCCTGCCGTGAGCTGATATTCGCTACAAAAACATCCACTCCCACTAATGAAGCTCAAAAAACACAAGAAGCACCTTGATCTCCAACTAACCCAGGTCTCCAGACTGGCACCAAAAATCTGTCCACTGCCACAAGAAAAACATTTTTGTGGCAGTGCTGCCACTTGATTATTGGTTGTGTTTTTATTATTATTAAAATCCTAAATGTAATCCTAAAAAATTTGGTCAAAAAGTTTTTGTTTGATTATTTATTATCCACCTTTGAACTACCCACTGGCAGGATTTCTTTTTCTGTCACGGGCACAGTATAATAGTCATTGTTGGACCTTATTACCGTTTAATTTTTTTTTATTTTATTCAGCCTCAATTTTGTATAAAATACCTCAAAAAAACTGCCATCAGTTATTGCGCTAATGCCACTAGCTGAAAAACTTAGTGGCAGCTCTGCCACCAGTGTTAAATGTTAGTCCGGAGCCCTGCAACTGTAGCTGTACAGCATAGGGTTCACTTTTAGGAATGCTCAGGGTCCCCCCTGTGTCAAGCAGACTGAGTGACTGTGTGTCGATGTGCGCCATCGCCAGGTAACAAACGTAAGTGGGTATCCCTGCCACGCGAGGAAGTCTTCCAGGACGCTGCAGCCGTGACGACCACGTCGGAGGACGCGGCTGTCAACCATGAGTCACCTGACCACCCTTCGCCCAATCGCACGCTCCATAGTAACAGGGCGTTTGATAGCGACAGGAGTAAGTTGGTCATAGCTTTGTTGACTGTGCCCCTTCCCTTCCCCATCTCTCCAAACTTCCAGACCTGCGCCTGGTGTGTGCCTTTCACATCCCTCCGCTTGTCTCACTCTCCCTTTGGCGTTCTTCCTGTAGAAAGCTATTTGTTCTCTTCTTCAAACTGTACCCCCCCCTCCCCATGCTAGAAACAGATCATGTAGAATATGGAGCAGTAATGCGTTATGATAACTCAGTACACTACCTGACGTCATGGTTACTTGTAGTGCGTGATCTGTTCCTGGGTTAAAATTACTACTAAGTTAATTTTTTTTTTTTTACTGATTTTCAAACAAAAACGTTATTCGCTTGTAAGTTTCCCCTTTTGTCTACAGTTTTAAAGTCTTTTCCCGTCTCCCATCTCGTGTGCTATAAAACACATGTATGACAAATACTGTGATATCATAAAACTTTATTTGTACAGCACTTTTGACAGCAGAAGTTACAAAGTGGCAGCATGTATATAGTGATCTTGGTACGAGTGTGTGGTTTACTCTGTTTCCTGGTTGCCAGGTTGGAGGAGAGAGCCGCGTGACTACCCTGATGACACGGGTGCCGTACGAGGAGGCCTCCGAGGGCGTGGCAGGGGGCGTGGCCGTGGAAGAGGTCGCGGTGGCAGAGGTAAAAACTCACACCATGCCGCCATGGACTTTTTGTTAAACAAACATTTTAGATTTCCATCATGGGAATTATTCCCTAGAGAACGTTCTGTTTAACAAAAAACTGGGGTCAATCATCAATGTTTACCAAGGCCTCAAATTGGAACAAAGACACACAATAAGCAGTGGTTTGAACTCTTGACAATCTGATGTGGCATGCCCAGGTTTTGTTTACATCGTTGTCTCCCCCCTCAGGTCGCTATGACTACTCCCAGGGCTTTCGAGACTCCCAGTCCGCGGACGGTTCTGGCGCTCCGACAGACTTTGGTTCCAGCATGGTGTATTACTATGACAACGGCAGCAAGGTCCAGATGTATTCGGTGGACGAGAAGCTCCTCAAGGAATACATCAGACGACAAATGTGAGCGCTCAATCGCTGCGCCGTCGCTCCTCCTGTTGTTTTGAAAGCAAATCCCTGACTTATTGTAAGCGTAGAACATATGTTTAAGCACTCTGAAACGGGGTTTGAAGGCTGCCTTTTGAGTCTAAACTGACATCTATTCTGTGCTGTCAGCGTGGAAGTAGGTTTACGCAGTAAGTGGTCTGCCTGCTGAAGTTCATGGTTTTAGCAAGTCGTTTTTTTTTATCAGGATCACGATTTAAGTTTAACAGAACGTCCAGCAGGGGGCAGTATTAGTACGGTCTCTGTCTGACTGGCAGCCCTGGCCTCCGTGCACAGCTAGACTTGGAATAGCATTTGGGAACTCCTGAGTGAAATCCTAAATATAGCCCTGCTGGTGGAGGGGGAGTGGTGGTGGGTTATAAATTATCTGTGGGCCTGACCGAGGAATTGGAAGAAGAGCAAAAAATGCTGGAGGAGGGGTGGGTGGGTGGGTGGGGGGGGCAATTCTTGTCTGCTCCTCTCTGTCTCATCTTTTTTCACTTTCATTCAGGCTGCTCGCTCAGCCGTTGTAGAGCTCTCAACAAATGCTCTCTGGTTGAGTCTTGCTTGACGTTACGCAACTACGTGACAACTGTGAGCGTGAGAGAGTGAGAGAGAGAGAGAGAGAGAGAGAGAGTGAGTGAGTGAGAGAGTGAGTGAGTATTTAATTAATTTATGGAGTGTTACCAGAATTATGCTGTGTCTTTGGGGTGCAGGACTTAAAACGGAAAGCTGCTGCTGCTGCTGCTGCTGTGTGAGAAGTTGCCTAATGTCGTGATTCAGGTGTAGAGGGTTACAGAACACTGCTTACTCACACACACACCAACACACATCTATATACACACACACACACACACATCTATATACACACAC
>JAVQIZ010177409.1:0-15591 GCA_036023535.2 Galaxias brevipinnis | reverse complement strand
GAGTTGGCAAATTTTCGGCAGTGTCAGATTATTTATAACATAATGGTTATGAACGCTGGTTCGAGGGGCCCCCAGTGAATTTTTGCCTGGGGCCCCAACAGACTCTAGAATCGCCACTGGGTCAGTCGAATAACTGGATGCATCACATTGCATTTGCGCAGGGAAATGCATTTCTAGTTATAATTGTTATCTTATTTGACGTTGGTAGTTTCGCAGGGGGCCAAACTAATATGATCGTAATTTGTGTTTTTTCAATCTATGTAAAAGAGGGGGGAAGTAAATACAATCTAAAAAATTTAGAGAGGTGGGAATGTCAATCCTTATTCCATAAAAGAGAGGGATGGAGAAAAATATAAGAGTGAGTCTGTTTGAGAGCGAAAAATAAATAAAAACATTTACGCGCTGCGCAAGAACCTTAAACATTGATGATGTTGACACATGCTTGCGCTGTTGTCTAACCCTCTACTCAGCGGGCCCAGGTAATGGCTCCAGGTTGACTGGGTAATGGTGGTGGTGGTGGTAGTAGTGGTGATGGTGGTTGTGTTACGGGGGGACAGCCAGACACGTTTCTGGGTGACTGAAACCACTTAGTTGATAACCTTCCCGGCAACAACATTGTCATGGAGGTGAAAACAGGAGACATAAAAAAAAGAAACTGATTATAGAGATATCTGCACACGCATCCAACCTGTGTGTGGACACATGTACTGTACCCTCTCTCCCCGACAGCATGCGCACACATACACTCACACACACACAGTACGTAGTCATGTCGTATATTGATACCTCCTGGGTCTCACCGGTGTAGTAGAGATTACATACAGTGTTTAATGGCTTTTGCCTCGGGCTCCTAAATGGACACAGAGTAATTCTATTATAGGACAGAATCTTTGGTGCTGTTGGAAATTTAATGCCGCCCTATTCCGTGAATAGCAGCACTTTGGATTCAAAGTCGTGGTTCTCTCTCTCTGTGTGTGTGTGTGTGATAGTCTGTTCTCCTGCTGAGGTAGGCAGACTGGAGCTTTGCCACTCCAAATCTACTGGGAAGGAAGCATTAGCCTGCGTGGAAAGCTCAAACACTGGAGGTCACACACACAGCCCCACCCCACACTCATACACACACACACACACACGTTCGTAACATCACTAATGCTCGGGGGATGCTGTTCAGAGTCACAGATAGCTTTTTATTACCAAAGGTGTCGATACATCAGGGATTTTGGTTGTAAGCGTGTGAGTGTGAGAGAGAGAGAGCTAGAAGAAAAGAGAAAATATGTCGGTGGAAGCCACAGAAAGAGTATGGGTTTTGGCGTCCTTCGCATGAACACATCCCTTCCGACCGTCGTTGTCCCCTCATCCATTCTCCCCCCCGACCCTCCCATCTTTTTGTCTACCTAACCAGGAAAATGTCTAGGTGTCACCACTCGACTCTACCCGGTCCCTCAGAAACAAACCGTTCTGCTGTAGGTGTTGACAGCCCAGGCGGAGATAGACAAAGGGGTTTCTTTGACAACCAATGGGCCCCATTCCACTTAGCGTCAGACTCCACTTGAAACGTGGCCCCTGCCTATCTTTCACTTCAAGGCTGTTTCGCCCAACAAAACGACACTTGCACTTAAGGGTGTGTGCCACAAATGTTGGGGAGTGCTATTGGCTAGAGCTATAAGGCTAGAACGGCGAAAAGGCCAAACAGCACACACGCGTTACACAGTTGTCGTTCTTTCCTGTACAGTGTATGCATCTGAATCTGTGGTGTCAGACTGTATTCATAACTTTGCTAATGTGTATGTCGTCTGTTTTTTTTTGCTGGGGGAGCAGGGTTGGGCGACTATTCGAAGGGAGAAATGCATTTCAAAACATCTGCACCATCCAAAGAGCTCAATTTAAACAGACATAACCTCACGATAACCTTAAATAACCTTTTCTTTTGCTACAGTCACGTAGTTCATAACCGTGCCATTTCTGCACCATCCATCGATGCACAGGACCTGCAATGGCCTGCCCCCGCCTTTCCCTGGTCATTGTCCGCCTCTCCACTCTGATCCAGCTGTGTGTGTGTGTGTGTGTTCGCTCGAGGATAAGGGAAGTGGCGGGGTCGAAGCAAACGGAGGGCTGAAGGGACGCTCCATTAGCCCGCAGACGGACAACAAAGGACCTGCCCGTGTTCAGACCTCACTTCCTGCTGATAAGCACCACACTGTCCGAAGCACGTGCACGCATGGCCCTGGCCTGCACGCACGCTGCACGTTCGGTGCACGCTCACACACAGCATGCACGGACACACGCGGGAGGGACAGCACAGGCACCAGCCCCCACTACAGATGTTGCACAGGCTAACTGTGTCAAATTAGTGACTGCTAAACCATGAGGACCAGTGAGGGCTCCATAAAAACCGTGGATATTCGTTGACCTATATTCCCCCCTATCTCTCCTATGAAAAAAGGAACAAATCCCAGAGGCACTGCTCAATTTTCCTCACCGACAGCCACCAAAATCCCCCTCTCCCAATCACCCAGTTGCCTAGGATACGCCAGCCGCTGCCAACAGTCATTTAAAAAAAAAAAAAAACGCTGAAATGAGACGCCGAGAGTCTCAGTGGAAATTCCAGAGGTGGAATATCTTTTACCACAGAGCCATGTTGCGGAAACACGGGACAGCTACAGTAGCACACGCACACTGTCTCTCTCTCCTACCTCATCTGTTTTCCATAACACCTTGCCTCCCCAAGTTGTCCCATCAACCAATTATCCCGCACGACCTAAAATGACTAGCACTCAGCGGGTGCGAAGGGAAAATTGAATCAGGGAGCAGAACTAAGCCGTGTATTTAGCGGTTGATGTTTTTATGGCGCCTGCTTGTGTTCCTCTCTATCTTTCTTGTTTGCGCTCTTGTCTCTACAAGCGCTGGCGAGGCGGCTGAGTTTGTTTATTCTGTGCTTTTTTTTTTTATTACCGGGCCCAAATTGCTGCTGCGGGAGACCGGGGCAATTTGCAGCCCAGACATGGTGATTAGACCGTGTGCGCTCCCGCTAGGAGAACCGGGGTGAGGGGAGGTTTACTGGGTACGACGGAGCCCATGTTAAGAAGCCTCAACATTGTGGGGAAGCATCCGTTCTTTTGGTGGAGGACGAGGAGTCAGTGACTGTGCTAATGTGTCTGGCACAGTCGGTTCAACTCTCACACAGTAGTCAATTCTACATGCACACTCATTAAAAAATAAGGATTCAAGCATTTGTTGAAGGGTCTTGTGAAGCAACCTAATCCAGAAATGTAATTAGGGGGATGGGAAGTGGAACATTGAAATTATGTAAACAAAAAGATTAAAATTAAAAAGATTTGCCCAACAAATAATAATATGCTTGACATTTGTTTGTGAAATCCAAACAAATGTGAAGGCTAAACTGCAAGCAGAATTCCAAGTGATCCATAAATGTCCCACCTTCCTGACTACAGACACTGTGTATCCCTCAATACTGGACAACTCCCTCCTTTCCTAATGTGTCTCCTCCAGACCTATGGAACGACATCAGTGTCACCGAGCCCCGCTGTTCCAAATCACTGTTTACCCCACTCTAAAGTCAGCCTACTTAGTTTAAGGCCTCCCCCGTTTACCTTAAACACCCCCAAACAAACCAAACTGCAAGTTTAGCATCCAGGCTTGGAAAGTCTAGTCCTTGAAAGATGACTGTTGAAGATGAATGGGTTCCCTGTTGACGTTTGACACGCTGGCACTTAGTCGAAAGGACATTTCGGAGGGAACAGGTTGCCATCCAGAGCGACAGTTTTTTTTTTAATATATTCCTTTTGCAATGGCTGCCGAGAAACATCTTGACACACCGCAGTTCCTCTCTAAACTTTCCGAGATAGCAATACTAAATAACACTAGTCAGCAAGGAACCCTATTTAAACAATATAACTACTTACTGTATGTTCTTTAGACTTTAGATTTATTGGCATTTGGCACTGTGGTCCTGAATTAGAAAAGTCATTCACTGTGAAATCCACTTGAAAGTGCTGTACATGCAAGGATTCAATTATCACAAATGGTGCTTAGCCTGCAGACGGCGAAGCGTCTAAACTACTCGATGGTTCCCAGGTGAGAAATAAGCGGCATTTACAGGCAGGAAAGATGAGTTGTTGTTTACATCCAGCATGAACGATGCCCCTTCCCTCAGACGAGTGGTCCCTGTGGCCTAGCTAAGGATCATGGGTATTTATGGCTCCCAGCAGAGCACTTTGGAGTGCAGTGGTGGGTTATGGTTGCAAGCCCCACCATTTACCACTTGAGAGATGGCTGGGTCATCGCTATTATTGTACACAAGTAAATAATGTGTACTCTATATGTGCAGTGTACAAGGAGTGCTACAAGTTTTTATTTAGTTTACCTTTATTTAACCAGGCAAGTCACTTGAGAACCAGTTCTCCTTTTCAACAACGACCTGGCCAAGAGGCGGAGTACAGCCGTACCTCAATGGAACATCTCAAAAATAGAGATACAAGTGACAACTCATCAGCTCCAAGATACATACCAAAGAAGCTTCTGAATATAAAATAAACAGATACAAATAATCTAACAACGTACCAACACGACGATAGGAATTGGAGCTTGTATCAATAGGATCGCACATTAAAGCTTTATAAGATAACGAGATCATTAACCAGTGGCCAAAGGGAAGTCCTTACCTTATCTATCAGCGTATTCTTATCTCGCAGATAAAAGGGAAACATTTGTTTGTCTACTGTAAACACACTCCATGCACCTAAGGTTAATTATTGATAGGTGGGAAACTGTTAGCGTTGTCTCATGGACATAATGGCAGATTGAGATTGGACGGTCGAATTAGCTTGTTTTGGTGACAGTGACACTTGGAGTTGCTGCGCAGCTGTTTTCAATGAGGCAAAACCTATGTGCCGTTCAACCTGCGGCTGCTGTGTGTTTAGCTTTGGAGATTGTCCGTGTACACGTGCAGTACGTGTGCACTATTCACCAGTGTCTGAGCATGCTTAGGGAGGGGAAAAGTACTTAAAGCATAGCGTAGTTGACCTTTCCACACAGAAACAAAACACACGGAAGCCAACTAGGTGAGGAGGAAGAATCAAGAGCTCTGGAGGGAATGTGTGCTGCTTTACTTTGTAAAAGTAGTTAATGATGGAACAGTAATAAAATAATGAAAAGCATCATGCTGCAAGTGGGGAAAAAATAACTCCTCTCACTGCTGTCAGTAAAGCTATGTAACAGTGCAGTGAAGCCATGACGTGCAGTAAGAAGCGTGCGTGCCCACCGTAACATTACATATTATTATATTAACGTAGCTTTGAAACAGCCCATGAAAGTTTCATTCCCCATAATGTTAAAACACAGCATGTCTTGGAGATTCGATTGCAATCCCTGCTAGAGAGTTTACAGTCATAATTTTAAACATCATACACCGTTTTGACTAACAAGATGTTCAAGGATTGTTTAGGCAAGAGAAAAGCTCATTTTTACTCAAATGGGAAACGCGCCTGTTAAATATGACTTTTCTGGATTTTTTTTTAACTAACTGAACAATTAGTTTCGTAGTCAGGCGAACAGCGCTGGTCCAGTTGGACGAATGAAACAACATCCCTCAGCTTATACTGTAATGGGGAAATACGCCCACACCAAATTTTATTCCCCATAAAAGGTCGATGCGGTTCATAAACAACAGCACATGAATTGGAAAAGCCTCCCAAATGATGTGTGGAAAGCCGGGGGAAAATGTATCAAAGGAAGCACCAGGGTTCTCTTTTTTTGTTCAATACGAAGAATACACTCATTGTATACAGAATGATTGGCCCACGAAGATTTCAACACTGCATTATGCAGTTTAAATGAAGCAGCACTAACATGACAACAGCAGTCAGACAATGTGAGTTAGGAGCAGAGTTTCACAGCCTGCTTTTCTCTCTCTCTCTCTCTCTCTCTCGGTGCAGCTCCTCCATTTCCTTAGTCATGGCTCAAAGAACCAGACTGATTAAAATCCACTCCAGTGCCTGTCCTAATTATACACATCGGACCCCAATTTGTGTTTATGGCTGCCGTGGTATTTCAAAACCAGTCATCAGCGCAAATTGAAATCGGTCGCGCAGGCTACAAGGTTTAGAGCGCGTTCGTTTGTGTTATAGGTGCCCACCACCCAGTTGGACTGTCTGTGTGTGGTGTTTCGTATTAGGACCTTGTAGACCTTGGCGCACGGTGACACAAGGCGCTGATCACACTGTAGTGTTCCGATTACTGACTATCAAATCTGGTATTGAAAGAGTGGGAGGGACATATACAGAGTGGGACGAAAGCATAGTCATGTTCTGACTGGCCAATCAAGATATTACATCCCTGTCACAATGTAGAGAAAAACAATGCAGGAATTTCACACAAGCGGGGACTTAATCCTACAAACACAGCAGAAATACCTAAAAAAACACGAACCCCCCACACAGCCCCTCAGCCCTTAGCTCATCCAGCAATTATCTCACCGCTACTTAAACAGCTCTCTCCTAACTCCACAGATTGGACCAAATGATCCTTCTCTTGGATCCCACTGGCTGGTGACGGTGGGACGTTAATTAGCGACAGCACAAATCAAACCGCAGCACATGTGTTTCAATGAGCCTTGACTGCACACTGCACTGCTGTCTTGTCGCTAGCGCGCCTTAGCACGGGATAACGGCGCTAGCTTTACAACAAGGAATCTGTTCAGAAATAATGAGCTGCTGAATCTTGAGCTGCAGACGGGGTTTTAGGGAGACTTCATTGTCAGGTCCAGATGCTCCAACCATCAGAGTATGTGCACACAGAATAGGGCCATTACTATCCGATGTGGGCTGAATTAGAAACAAATTCACAATGCTGTCATCTCCCTGTTATCATTTTTATTAAAACAATCCCGGTTCCCTTTATGACTATTTGTTTTCTGATGTCCACGAAACCATAATCCCCATGCATCCCTATTCATACTCTACTCACTGAGGCCGGTACTGTGTTAGACTTTCTCCCTAGCTGTTAGCATGGGGCAGGCCTCAACAAGGTGGAAGGCCTCAACAAGAACTAATGAGGTACGCCTGCTGTCAGGACCTCGCCAATCTACCGTCATCTACATTGTCACAGGCTCATCCTCCTATACCAAGCAAGACCCACCCGTTGGTGGGTGTCCTCAAAGGAGAGGCGGCCTCGAGTCTTACGTGTAGTAGGGAATATTTGAACATCCAATTCAATGGATGAGATTAGAATACCCCTGGGCCCATCTCCACTCCTCGGCAACGCATGCGACGGGGTGTGAAAGTGAAACGTCACATGGAATGGTGACGTGGGAGCTACTACAATGCGGAAAGTGCTCAGATATCTTTTGAAAGGGGCACACCAGGTGTGAACAAAGAGGACTTCTCAACGTAGGCGAATGTGCTCCATGGTATAAATTCTTGTGATGGTTGAAGAGCTCTATTTGAAATAGCTTCTCCCCATCGGTTTGCCAATGACATATATCGCTGACTCTCACTTCAGTTATTCCATTTGTCTCGTCATTAAAAATGACTTTGTGCTGTATGCCGTAATTGTTAATGAGCAGGGCGGACATGGAGGGATCGTTAAAGGAGATTAGAAGCATCAAACGAGTAATGTGAGAAAGCAATCCACCCTGCTTTATGGGTTGAACCCCCACGGAAATATGCAGCACTTTTGGAGCCTCCAAGACCAATATACTCTTGGCAACGTCGAGATGTCAGTCAAGGCCTTCAATAGAGGAGATCAAAGCATATAATCACTCAAAGGCTGAGGGGGGAAAAAGCCATTAACCTTGCACAGGAAGACAAAAAGACACCCTTTGCCCATGAAAAATCAAACTACCATTTTTCTCTGTGCGATGGAGTGATGCTTTAAGTAGCTGTAAATAATGTGCTGTCACACAACTGGCCAGCCTGAGCTCTCTTTTCTTTTTGCTTTGCTCTTTCATTCTCTTTTTCCCCCCAATTCCCTCTCCTGCTTCTGACACACACATTCACGCTGTGCGGACACAGGTCAGGTCATGCATGTTGCTCTGTGTCTCCTAGGCAACAAGTCACACTGATGTATACCTACATACCGAAACAAATAATCCTCCACAGTAGCACCCTGGACTTTGTCTAAAAAGACCTGCCCTCAATTTGCCATCTACTGCTTCGGGGAGCTGGCATCGGAGGGAGAGAGGGAGGGAGGGAGAGAGAGAGTGAGAGAGAGAGAGAGACATGTCAGAGGCAATGGAGGTAAGGCATCTATTGCCACTCCAATTATCACTTTATCTGTATTTCTTGGAAGATTATCCCAAATGTCCATATTTAACTTCGTATTATTCCATCATCTTTTTATCCATCCACAGCATGAGAGATTTATAGCACTGGGTTGAAAAAGGCTGAGCTTTTGTGTGACTCTGTCTATTAATGCAGTATCTCTATAGCTTTTAGTGTAATTGCTCATAAAACATCCATTCACAGCCAAAAAGTGATTCAGTTGGAATTCATGCGCTTGTTCCATTAATATTCCTGCATTCACCTTTCTAATGGACGCAATCCAACACCAATTTCAGAGTTAAGGGAAAAATTGGTTCTATAAATGTCCAAGGTAACCCATACCGTTCTGCCCTCGATTCATTATCTGTATGGCAGAATAAAGTCATAAGTGGCATAGCCAAACAGTTCCTTAACGCCTTCTGTACCCAAGCATGGTACCCTGGAAGAACGATTAAAACAGGGGAAGCCAGGTCAAGTAAGATGGAAAACCGATCTCTCAATCTCTACCTGTCTTCATCTAAATATAAGTCTCCCACAAAAGGGGACTGACATCCCTGAAACAGCATTAACCCTGACACCAAATATCAATTGCGGGGACCTGGAGTCTTTGATGAGTTTTCCGACAAGGTATCAAATGATGCTGAACATCTACAGTTGGGATGTCCATGTTGTTCTGTGGCTTCCATGACCCAGGGACCCCACAACAGTCAACAATGGTTCATCCGTCATGGAACCCCAGCGACTCACGTACCACCAGGAAGGCAAAATAGGTTGATTGTCCGACAGATTTGCGCCAGTCTGCGTGAGCCTCGACAAAAAGTCTAACTCGAGCTTTCGTCCTCACGGCTAGTGACCTTGGAAGACTGAAAAAAGGCAAACGCTGTCCACTCTAGCACCCGTTTAATGGCCTAGAGGAACATGAGAGGCCACTAAGAAGTTACTTAGGACAGATCAATAGAAGATAGTGTGTCTGAGGACCATAAAGGTATTGACCACAACAAAGTGAAAAGGTTACCAAGGTGAGCCGGGGTGAATATTTAAACCCGCTAGACATGACGTAACCTCGAAGCCGACCGGGCCAGTTGACAAGGATTCCAGACAACTCTCATTCTTTTCAGCTTTGAAGAGGCTGTCGATGGAGTCACACTGAGAGAATCCTGAAGGTGTCCACAAGGTCGTAGCACTCTGTATATTTCAATAGTTTCTTGTATTAAGCTTCTTTTTCCTAAATCTGCTAGGAACAAATAAGAAATTTGTCACAGAATGCACTAGTCAATAAATGCTATGCACCCCTAAGGACCCTTGAAATAATTTCTACAAATACCACTTTGTATGATGATTTATACAATACAATCTATTCACAGCCTTATAGCCTATCTGTTTTTTGTTGTGATGTCTTGCATACCATTACAAGATATGGATGAGAACTTTCGTGTGGGTTTCCTGCCACCTAGAGGATTCTTGAAGTACTTGTTACACATTCTGAATATTATGGTTTTGTGAAGACACCTATAAATTCACAAAGAAAACAAATCAAATCATTGTTTTCAATTTTAGTCTTAGATCAACTCTGCACAGCGGTGGAACTGATTTCCCAGTACGAAAGTATTGTTCGTCCAAAGCAATCCTTTCTGTAGGTCAAATATTTTTTATTGTTGGAAATACTGATCAACGAGTGCTGCTCGTGTGTTTATTAACGCGGACCAAAGCCACAGCGTAGTTTATAGAAAAACCCACAAGAGCGTACATTTTTTCCACTTTTATTTTCCATTGCACAGTAATTTCTATCTACAGAAATTCTAAATTGTTTGTGGCAGCAGATAAAGTCATAAACATCCATGTGAAATTTGCATAAAACTGTACAAGAAACTTGGCTACAATGAGAAAAATACTGCAACCCACTGAAAACGCTTAAATCCAGGACAGAAGATGGCTTATGGCGGATATAGACAAGGCTCCCTCTCGATTGGTTTGTATCATACCAGGGGGAGAACACTGCATACTGAGGAGTATGGCACAACAAACAACTCACTCAAAGACAAGAAAGAAACAGAAAAACAGAGAAAAACTAAAGGGAACTAAAGAGAGCTGGACCTCTATCAAAGACGAGCTGTTTTCCTGAAGTTGTTTTGTTTTTCTCTTTTACAGGGGAATGGGGAGGAGGTCGAGGACGAGGAAGAGGAGGAGGAGGAGGAGGGAGGGTCAGGTAGAACTACCGATAACCGCACAAAAATGCATACGAAGCACAGAGAGTGAGACCAAACCTGGAGAATCTCTATCACCATAAATTGAACCACGTTGAACTGTCACCGGAAGAGATGGAAGAGAGGGGGGAGGGAGAGAAAGAGAGAGAGCGAGAAGTGCTGAAGCATGTGCAAACACCGAAACATGCGGCTGCTAGGAGGACGCCAACGTTTCTGCGGGGCAGCAGCAGGCGACGCTCGCTCTCCCGGCGGTGTGGCCACGAAAGGTTGTCTCGTTGAGGAAAGGTTTCGGAGGGTTCTTAACAGCAGGGTTTGGGTACGGGTGGGTCACGGCAACGACGAGGACTCCCGTCAATCATCCAGACGACATGGAGATTACTCTTGAGTGTGTGACGGAACGTAAGAAGGCGGAAAGACACGCAGAGAGAAGACCATTGAATTTTCAAACACTGTTGTTAGTCAGAGCGGAACAGTTCGGTTCATGTAATAGATGGGTTGGACTCCTTACGATACGAGCCCCATGACACGTCAATGGAGGAGGCGACAACACTGTGAAATACGTGGACGCGTTCTATTCCCAAAACCTGGTCCTTTTACACCGCTGGGTAGCTGAGCTGTCGATAGGCAAGACAGGAAACGGAGACTTGCCAGCTAATAATTGCACAGTTCCCAAGTCCTAGGGGAGCCCCACTTGAGTGGACCCATGTGGTATTCTACTGGTTACTACAGTGTGTGGAGACTAGAGCTGAATGGCTGAGAGGAGGAATAACACAATGGAACAAAAGCTAAAGTAACTCTTTGGCGTCGGAAAAATATGGCCGCTGTCCTCTTTGTGTCGCTAGAGCAACCTCCAAATGTACTGTCCAGTTGGTCTTAAGATTGTCAAACTATTTACCTATATACAGGAAAAGGGTAAAAGCCTAGTAGACAGACAGAGAGACACCACATTTGAGCATTGCCACCGATTTGGGGATCAGAAACGAGAAGTTGATGTTACGCTTTGACGTTTTCTGCGCAACACAGAGCAGCAGCTCTTAAGACTTCAATAAATAAGTAGCGACAAAACGCTCACACAAAATTCTCGTTTACAGACAATTGTCAAGGGAAAAAACAACGAAAAATATGTTTCTTTCCTTGAAATGCTTGACTTACATGACTGTACATACATATACATTTAGTCCTGCATATTGAACACAAAACGAAAAGGTTATGGACCCAGGTGTATAATCTCCTTATTAATATCCCAACAGATCTGGCTAGTCTTTCAGCCTATTTAACTCTGGGCTTGATACAGCATTCATATTGATTCACTGGCACTCTCAGCTAGACTGGTTACTTATGGCATTCAAATGTTGAAGCAGGTAGCATTCTACTAGAACAATAAATAAATATATCCAATCTACTGGGATGACATGAGCTATGGGTTATCAGGTGTTGCCTAACAATGTCAGAATATCTGATCTATGGATCCAGACGCAATGAGAAAATGTTTTAAAGGATAAATTTATATGCCTTTTATATCCATGCCCTCAATTTGATTCCAGCCCTTTTCATAAAGAGAACCTAATGGGAGAATTGACCCCAAAAAAAGAAAAGTCACAATACACACTTTTGAACAAATCCAATATACAGTATATATCATTCACTTTCACAACAACAGAAGAAAAAAATATATTTTCTTTTCCTCCAAAATAAAACAGAGGCAAAAAATAAAAAAATAAAAGCACAAACAAGAAAATGACGCCAGTGAAAAGGTGCACATACTGTTGGTAATGATATGAAAGTCAGAATGAGGAGAGTCTAGATGTCGAACGGAGATAAGAGATTAAGTCTTCATCATAACAACAGTACTCAGTTTTATTTCACCGTGACTGACATCACTTCCTGTTGCTCTCCGGTCAAGCTTCCTTTGCCCCTCCCACCCACCGTGTCACCTTTTTTGATTATTCCTTTGTTTTGCACTTGACTGTCGGAAGTGGATACAGCGTTGATCATTTATATAGATTTATGTATATATAATTATGTATATAGATAATATTTTCCTCTTTTTACATGGATATTTTTTGTAGTCGTTTCTTCATTTGTTTGTTTCTTGTTTTGATTTTATTTTTTGTCTTTCATATTTTTATTTTCAGTTGTGTCTGTTTGTATATAAGCCCCTGATTGGTCGGAGCAGAGACAACGGCACGGCACGTTTTGGCGAATGAGGATAAGGAAACACCAGGTGCTCCGGCCAATCGGCTAACATGGAGGAGGGGCTGAACAAACGAACGAACCAACCAACAAAAGACGTAAAAGAGGGCAACATTTTGTCGAGTCCATTTCGGCTTGTCCTTGCGCTGCAGTTTGCTTCTCAGTGTAACCCTATGACTGAGGTAAGAACCGTGTACAAGATTGTGCTAGAGAAAGAAAGAGTATTCCAAGTGTCCCAGCGATGGAGGAATGAAAGGAGGGATGGATGGAGGGAGAAAGGGGACAGTGGTGTCCATGGAGCTCTGCTCCCCCCTTCCATCTCCAATCACAACTGGTACCACTTCTTGTCTTTGCACTTCAGCATCATCTGGGGATAAAGAGGAGAGCCTGGTATTAAATACACATACTCTCTAACACAATCAAGGGTTAAATACACAATGCGTAAAAAACACTGTAATATGTTATGTTTATGTAGATAAAAAAAATGCGTAAGATTAGAAGCCAATGTTGAATAAAACCAACCCAAAGCAGCCAACTATTTGCTGTTTCATAGCAAAATAAAAATAACTTTATTCAGTAAGGCAGGATTACACTACCCCCTAGTGGCTGAACATGTAAGTTACTCCAGGAGACGTTCACATAATGAATCCCTTTACCTCGTGGGCGTGTTTGCCAAAGTTGTCTGCGCTGGCCATCATGGCAGCGGTCCTCTCCTCCAGCTCGCCCAACTTCTGCCCTCTCTCGTCCAGTGCTATCCGGGCTCGCGCCAGGTCCCCCACCACCCCCGAGGCGGCCCCCTTCATGCCCTCCATGCCCCCCTGGCCGGGGATGTGCTGGGCCAGGCTACGGGATGCCTTACCTGCAGCGGTCTCACCGACTAAAGTGATGTAAGGAGGGAGAGAGGGAGGGCAGGGAACAGTCAGAGATTGACAGCATGCTTGGTAGTATAGCATCAGCAAGCAAACTATTGGTCACTGCTATAACAACATAGGGAACTGTGTATACCGCAGGAACTTTACCCAGGATCTAGGAACTTTCCCATTAACTCACCGCGTTTTGACAGCAGGAACCATCTAAACTAAGTTCTAGGCACCAAAGTCCCTGCTCGGGGGGTAGTACTTTCCAAGGTACCAGAACTTTCGGGGTGCGGCTTGCAGCGCTGAACATTTCCGTTTTGTAGAGTACTCACAGCAAATTTCAACTGATACTTAAACCGCCATATTTCAAAGTGCGAACCCAAACAAACGCACAGGTTATGTTCGAATTCTTCTTTTTTTTGCTCAGGAAGGTTCCTATCTGGGTGAAATGACCCGAAAGTTACTAAGTGGCAGCCATGATAAGTGCTGTTCAAATTCTCTAAATGCTAAGTAAAGGTGCTTCATTGCTTCCTAACTTAAGTACTTAGCATAGGATACACTGGATCATCCTTTCTGAAAGGTAGAAGAAAATGCCTCCCCACAATTCCTTGTGGAAGCAACATTGAAAGTGATACACTTTCAGCCGTTCACAAAACAATCGACTGCACTGACAAGGGATGCAGATCATATAGGCTGGTTGTTTATTAAGCATTTTAGGGCTTTGGGTCGGAACACGGCTCACGTCAATGAAGGGCAGTTTAGCAAGGGAGCTGAATCATTTTGAGTCGGAACGTGTGTGTGTGTGTGTGTGTGTCACTCACATAGCTCCTCTCTGTCTAAGGACTGAGCTCCTCCTCCAAAGAGACCCTTGAAGAACCCTCTGTTGGGAGCTTCAGGTGTTTCCACGGGTGTAAACAACTCCCCCAGCATCTCCTGAAACACACACACACGGAAAACCGGCCCACGTTAGCTGTGCAGGTATGTATCATGGGAGTGTTCACAGTAGGGAATTGTCCCGTTTGTTACTAGGAAGGAGTATACAGTATAGCACAGACATCATGCCAGTCAAAATAACCAGACAAACTATCTTCAGAAGATTCCTTATTATCAACAGACTGGGTTTTTTGTCACGACGTGTTGGACCAGACACCCAGGGGGACGGCGCGTGTGTGCCGCGGCAGCCTCCGTGCTCTGCTGACCTGGAGGTTCTCGCAGGTGTCCTGGCTGTAGGTGATCCTCTGGATCTCCGTGGGGGACGTGAGGTACATGGCCTGGCCCAGGTTGGTGAAGCAGAAGGTCCGCGCTATCCGCATGTCCGTCAGCGGCAGGTAGTTGACGTCCAGCAGCGGCCTCAGCCCAGGAAGACTGGACACACACACACACACACACACAGAGACTGTTCAGACGGTTCCTCCATGCACGTCCACTGAAGTGAACACAGACGCTTCCTGATTCCGCTGTCTGAGAAAGTAAATGCTGGCGACTTGAAAAGAGACTCAAGGTCATCTTTAATGTATTTTACACAGCATAAGCTAGAGGCCCTTTCACACACACACACACACACACACACACACACACACACACACAAACAGGCGCATGCGCCCATGTGAAAACCAACAAACACACATACACATGCACGCCCACACACACACAGGCGCATGTGAAAATGGACAAACACACATACACTTTCGCGCACACACACACAAACACACACTCCAGCAGATGGATGTCCTTGGCTGTCGGGCACACAGCTGGAAGCCTGCTGTATGTCTGTCCTCATGGGCGCAGATGAATGAGGTTAATAGGCAAACAGACGGCACCACCTATCCGTCTAGCCGTCCACTGAGTAGTGTTGTGTGTTCCAACACAAGGGGTGGGTTTGCATTAGGTATGCACGGACGAGAGTGCACATCGGTGTATGAAAAGTGTGTGTTCAAATGTGCGTGTGGGGGGGGGGGGGGTCGATTGTTTTTGCTAATATTTCGCTTGTCCTTGCGGCACCCGCAAGCGGGCCCGGTGTTTAAGAACAGAACCACAGGTGGATTTTTGTGTGTGTGT
>JAVQIZ010177397.1:0-33735 GCA_036023535.2 Galaxias brevipinnis | reverse complement strand
AGAGCTAGTACCCACTTTGTGTGTGTGTGTGTGTGTGTGTGTGTGTGTGTGTGTGTGTGTGTGTGTGTGTGTGTGTGTGTGTGTGTGTGTGTGTGTGTGTGTGTGTGTGTGTGTGGAAGGAACATATGTTAGAACATACAATGTATGATACAAGGTATGTTGTGCATGTTAACTTGTACTGTAGGACAAATTTCACTTCTTACTTTTGTAAGGATATGCTTATCCTTGTAATTAAAAAAAAAAGCTAATCAAAATATTTTGTGCCCAACTGTTAATGTTCCATACAGGGCAAAAGAAAAAAATAAGCTAAAGAAATATCAGAAACAGCTAAATGGATGTGAGTCCCTTAAAGAAAAGGCAGTACAACCAAAACAATGGGAGAAACCGAAAGCTTTAGCACAATTACTAAACAAGGAAATCCGGCTGGCTTGCAATCTCCACCCTGGTCAATCCACTGTACAGCTACACCTTGGAGGACTTCATTTACAGTCTGGAGAACCATCAAGTGATGGGTGTGGACCTCACAGTGAGCATTTAGGAACTTCCCAACCGGGTCCGAGAGAGGCGCCCCCCTGTTCCTCTGCCACAGCGTCTACTTTACATGGCTCCAAATCGAATGCCGCTGGGCCTATAGGGAGTGCTGACGTTGGATTGTTGCTTTGTGAGATTAGAAAGGCTCTTGGGGAAATGGAGCCATGCAGAGCAGAACGTGCTGCTTCTTCTGAAGCTGAGGTCCAGGGGGAAGCTCCTGGTGCTGCACAACAGTCCACTTTGGAAAAACAAGGCCCAAAGAGTGACTCGTACAAAGACAAACATTCTCCCTTCTGCTCTGTACCAGAAGTAGGCAAATCTACCAGCTCTTCCACCCTGCAGTCCCAGCACGTAAGCACATCAATCTCCAAACCTGTGTCAGGGAGGCAAAGCTCTGAGCGCTCCACAACTAGGACTAAACAAATATCTCTCAAAAAGGAACTCACTGATGATGCAACATTGAGAACAGGTTGTGTTGTCTCCGAGTCAGATGGGCCAACCACCAAAGATCAGGCATCCAAAGGAATTTCAGCCTCTTTCATTCGACATGTGGATAAGACTACTACCCATGAGCCCAACTCGAATGTTGCTCGTAGCTGCTATGATGTTAGTGAATTACGGCAGTTCAAAGTCGAGACGGAGACAGGGTTTAAGCCTAATATTAAGAAGCAGAAGGTTGAATCCCAGAGGAAGGTGAAGCGGCAAGAGATCAAGGGATTGTCCAGGTAAGTGCTTTTATTTTAATGTTGCTGTGGTTATCTTCATAGGTTTGGAGTAGACAGTTATAAATAAAGAATAAAATACCCATACCTAATATTCTTGTTGGATTTAAATGTAACTATACTGTATAATATCATTTTGTAAGGTTTTCTGTAATGACCAGTGTTCTAAATTGGACGAAAACTGAGATCTTGACCATTGACAATGTGTAATTGTTGCATGACTTTGTGCTGCAGGTTTGGGATCGAGCTGTCTAACCCTCCGTCTAACCATGAAGTTTTGACCCAGGAGGAAGATCATCCCTTGTCAGAGGGCTTCCAATGGGAGTTAGCCTTCCCAGACGGACCCTCACCTGCACCCGTCTCTTTACACCAGGATGTAGCAGCAAATGTCTTGGCCACAAAGTGCAAAGCCGATGCTACAGTACACTGCACAGGTTTGCCAAGCATTGCAATGCAGGACAAAGCTCAGGCTGGGGGCCCTGCCCGAGTGAAAATGGAAGCATACGCCGAGGTCCAGCAAGTGAATGTGAAACAGACAAAAAGGAAGCGCAAATTGGTAAGAGCCAGTATTAGTGCACATTTTTCGCCCTGCCCATATTTTTCCTGACGTTTTGTGTAGACATGCGCGAGAACTCTGGTTCTCCCTTTTGTTTTACTTTTGCTATTTGCAGTTACATTACATTAAAAAAAAAATGTGTATTGTTTTTCAGCAGAATGGAGAATCACTGGTAATTTCTAATGAAGGCCCTGGTGGCAAAAAACTAAATACAAAAAAAGGTAATTGTAATGGTTTTTAGGACAAGCCGTGTTTTTTATTTTAATTTGATGAACTTATATATACAAGATATATGAAATGATATATGATAAAATCCACTTCAGAACCTGTTGCCATACTTCATAATTATCTGAGCTGCTGATATTTAACAGCTGGCTTTATCTTGTCGTAGTTTTACAACACAGCAATATTATCTACATTAAATTACTGTGAACGATTGTCTATTGTTTCTACTGTTGATTGTGTCACCTTTTATACATGTGTTATTTCTGGCTAAAAGTGAGTTGGTTGAGGAGACTATATCGGAGAGAACTATCCGACTGCTAGTGCTGCGTAATGCCCCTCTCTGTCCCCTGAAACTCTCCTCTTGCTCTCCAGATCAGGTCCATGTGGACCACCTTTTGGCTGTCTCTTTGAAGGAGGAGGAGCTTTCCAGGTCCCTGCAGGAAGTGGACAACTTTCTCGTCCAGGCACGCAGCGCTCTTCAAGCTGCTTACACAGAGGTCCAGAGACTTCTTCTACTCAAGCAACAGGTGCTCGCGAGACTACCTACTTGAAGTTGTGCTATATGTCGCTATTTTTGCTTTGACTCTATTCAGTGCAGTTCATTTGAATTGATCCGGTTTCGGATGCTTCTTTTAGGTCAGCGCAGAAGTCAACAGTCTAAGAGCCAAGCGTATTGAAATCCTGCAGGGTATGCAAGGTGAGGCCGCTGGAAAGACAAAACATGTTTCCTTTTGAAAGCTCACTCAATGGATTGCTGTTGAAATTAGTTCAAACTTTGACCTTTATCAAACCCTCGTACTTTCAGGTGGGTTTTCTGCAACACCCAGTCTGGGAGAGAAAGATTGCACAGTGCCAACCCCCACTGCCATGGCAAACATACCAGTAAAGCATGAGCCTTCCACACATCAACACAACTCCTTCAGGAACACCCGCTCACCTCTGGTTGCTGCAGGTGGTTTGCTCATGCCTAGCATTGCCTCTCCAATGCCCCACTCCCAAGTTCTGCACACCTTTTCAAGGGCTCCCACAGTCTCCCCAGTCATCCTCCCTACATTGCTTCCCAGCCCATCGGCCTTAGCCGCCACCGTTGCCTTACCTGCGATGGCATCCCACGGCATGCAGTGGGCAGAGGGCTCCATGTCAACGACTGTAGCATTCCCCAGGCCGACTGAGCAAAACCTAAACATTCCGAGGAGGCGGAAGAACACGAGGGAAACCGAGCAATCCAGTGACAGTGACTCTGAGGAAGTCCTGGAAGGTGTCGGAAAGCCGGGAACCGCCCCGACCAAAAGCAGTGTTGTCACTACGTTTGGCCCTGACCAGCACACCGGTGGAGCCGACAGTGACTGCTCCTTGGAAATGGTGGAGCTGACCCCAGGTTCCGGGGAGGTTGTTGCCATTGATTCTGACAGCAGCAGCAGCAGCAGCAGCAGTGACAGTGAAAGTGAAGATACTTCTGAGGATGATCACCTTGTCAGAAAGGCTGCATCCAATGCTTCTGTCCAGCCTGCGTCCTCCCAGAATACGGATTCTAAGAACAATAGTTCTTCAAGTACCCAGACATCACTAGTCAAGCTAAAGGAAGACAACACCGAGAGGTGAGTAGCTTTTAACACAGTGTACCCCAGGCTCCCAGCGCTGACAATGTAACATGGATAATGATATATGTTACATCGTCATCTGTTCTCTGCACAACATCGTCATCTGTTCTTTGCCCAATTTTACATTTCTTTGTTTTAAGTATATTCAGGCAAGCGTTGTCTCTTGTTCCCGAAGGATGATTGAGTTGCCGACTGTTGCGGAAGTGACTGAAGACGAGCTGGGGAGTTTCCAGGGCCACGCTGGCCCCATCCACGGCCTCCAGGTCCACGGGGGCATACTGTATACATGTTCCGGGGACAACACTGCACGGGCATATAGCCTGAAGGTATGACCCCCCACCACCTCATTCACTGATAAGATGAGAGGAAGACGACATAAATCACGAAGACATTGAATAGTTGCAACTGGAGGAGGAGTAGGAGATTTTTGCATGGAATAATTACACACCTGAAATGATCCAAAAACTGTGGATTAATTTATCTTCTCTTTTGACAATCAGAAATGTTGACGCGCGCGCGTGTGTGCGTGTGTGTGTGCGCGCGCGTGTGTGTGTGTGTGTGTGTGTGTGTGTGTGTGTGTGTGTGTGTGTATATGTATGTTTTTGGGTGTGTTTTTAAGCTTTCATTAATGTCCTGTTTGTTGTTATGGTTTCAGAGCAAGGAGTGCCAGGCGGTGTATGAGGGCCACACCAGCAAGGTGAACTGTCTGCTAGTGTCGTCTCCCCCTGGCCTGCCAGGCCGCCTCTACACCGGTTCCAGTGACCAGACCATTCGCTGCTACAGCATCAAGGTAGCAAACATAGCATCCAACACACCTGCATGCAAAACAAATTTTATTCTGTTTTCTTAGCTTTCTGGTTTTTTTACCATCTGCTCTTTGTCTATTTACCAGACAAACAAGTGCCTGGAGCAAATCTGTCTTCCGGAACGGGTGCTTTGCATGCACGCCAGCGGGCGTATTCTGTATGTGGGACTGGCCAATGGAACGGTGTTCAGCTTCGACCTCAAGGTGACTTGAGAGCTAGTTCTATGACAATCCAATATCTCTGTTGTGATTTCAACCCCGAGGATATTGCGGATGCAAGAGATAGCTCAGTGTCTTTGCCTGTCTGCCGCAGACCCAGAAACAGCTGAACGTCTTTGAGTGCCACGTGCCGCGGGGGGTGAGCTGTTTGGGGACGTCCCAGGAGGGGGCACGGCGGCTCCTGCTGGTGGGCTCCTATGACAGCACCATCAGCGTGCGCGATGCCAAGAGCGGCCTGTTGCTGCGCACCCTGCAGGGCCACACAAAGACCGTGCTCTGCATGAAGGTAAGGACCGGGGTTGGCTTTTCACATGCCCCCCCCCACACACACACACACACGCCCCGGGAACCCTTGCATTTTGTCTGAGGTCACGGTCTCTCGTGTTTTTAGGTGGTGAATGACCTCGTCTTCAGTGGTTCCAGTGACACGTCGGTTCATGCCCACAACATCCACGTGAGCGCTGCTTTCAGTCCCTCTCCCGATTCATAAATATACCTTTAATGGACACCATTTAGTTTTAAGCATTTTGGCTTTTGTTTCACTTTTTTAATCTTCCTGGTGACGTTTGTCTGCCTGTAGACTGGTGAACTGGTTCGTATCTATAAGGGCCATGGCCATGCAGTCACCTCCTTAGCCATATTGGGCAAGGTGATGGTGACCTCTTGTTTGGACAAGCTGGTGCGAGTTTACGAGCTACAGGTAGGATCTACTTCTTCCACTTAATCAACACGCGTCCAGTAGGTTTGTTAGCGAGGAACTGAGCACTCACCCTCAATATTTTTCCACAGTCTCACGACCGCCTGCAGGTGTATGGGGGCCATAATGATATGGTGATGTGCATGGCCATCAACAATAGTGTGGTAAGAAAGGACACTAACAGCTATTTGGCATTTATGTGACTCATTAAATAGGAAAATGTTTAAACTGGAAAAATGCAATTGTTCTGAAAATATGTTTTCTATGTCTTAATGTATGTCCGCATCCTTCCTTCAGATTTATACTGGTTGTTATGACGGCAGCATTCAAGCAGTGAAACTCAACCTGATTAAGAACTATCGCTGCTGGGTAAGAAATACACACAAACGGTAACGGAGATGAGATAAGACGGCTGCATTGTTTAATTAATCCTTTTGGTTGTGTGTATTCACAATGGGTTGAAAGTATTCCTCTACTCTTAGTTCAGAAAAAGGGCGCTGATGAAATGTCAAATTGAGGTTCTGAGTATTTTTCCCTGTCTAATGGCTTGCCTTCATATTCACATGTATTCTGTCCAGTGGCATGGCTGCTCTCTGATATTTGGGATTGCGGAACACCTTCAGCAGCACCTGCTCAGTCTCCACAGCAGCCCCACCCAACAGACTTTAAAGTGCCGCTGGAGGAACTGTGACGCCTTCTTTTCCAAACCAGACACAATTCGATTAGTAAGATGCTTAACCTTTAAGTGTAACGTGACATATATTATTCAATCTGAACAAAAGTATCCTTTAATATCGTGTGACCCTTGCACTAGTGAAAAACAGGCTTTAATGTAAACGGTTCACATTTAAAGGTCAGCAAATATTATAACATAATTTCTCAGTGCCATGTATCTGTGTTCTTTTATCAGGATTTGCCTGGACACATGCAGCACCATGTTGAGGCAGACAGCAGGATGGAGACTTAAAGGGCAGAAGAGGATCGTCTCTAATGGATGTAGATGAGGTTGGGCTCTCCATTAACACATCAGAACCTCATAAAAAACATTAAACCTCAAACATACTTTGTTGGAACATTATTATTAAATAATAGTGAATCTGTAAGATTATATATTAAAATAAGAAGTTTATTGATCTGTGAATCTTTTGGAAGAAAAGTATTTATGGACCTGCAATCTGACAAAATGTTTTGTTATGGCTACAGAGGTGAGCTTTATGGCTTATGTAACTGAAAATAAAACAGTATTTCACTAACAGGTAGAGGTTTGCATGCTGAGTAGTATAGTCACAGCCATTAATTTGAATAAAAGGATGTGGATTTGATAGTGCCTTGTGGGACAAATGCTAGTTTCACTTAAGATTGTTTATGGTTAAGCAGCGGTGTCAGGATATTTTATGTTTTATTGCACAGTAGCAGAAGTGTTTTAGCCCCAGTGCTAAAATTAATAAAAATGAAATAATAACATGACTCTTCAATTGATTGATTGAAATTATGAAGTCAGTCACTTTTACTGTAGAAACTTTCCAGTGTGACCAACAGTCAGTACTACTTATACTAGTTAAGCTGTTAACTGGATTTTAGAAATAAACCCCTGCCCTACCACTTATGTTGATCTTAAAAAATATACCTTTTAAAAATTCATAGGCATGAGCAATGGATTAAAAGATGGAAAATTCAATCTCAAAGCCTCTAATTTATTTTACAAAGGACCACCACTGTAAATAGGAGTGTTAACTTTTGGACTTTAGCAGTCAGAGGCGGTTGCAGAAAGGTAGACCAGGACACATCAGAGGGTGCTCTAAGCATACATGGTCAACTGGAGCCACTGTATAGAGAACAAGAGAATACATCAGGGTGTAATTGAAGGATTTAGCCGTTTAGATATTTACTTCAAATAGATTTCATGGTATTGTTATGGGTCGTGCCGTACCTCCAGGACATTGAGTTTGATTATGCCATCGCCGTCTTTGTCAAAGACATTGAAAGTCCCTGCAAGAACCACCCAGAATTTATAACTGTCCATTCATCTTTGTAAATGTAGCATCAGCCTGATGCATAAATGTACTGTGTTACAGGTTGTGGTTACTTCATTCATGTGTACTCACTAAACATGCCCTCGAGCCTCACAAAGCAGCAGATAAAACTGTCAAAGTCAATATTGTAGTTTTCATCAGCATAGCGCATGGCTATAATATCATAAAGCTGGTTGTTCAGCTGGAACCCTAAATGAGAGACAATTGACAGATGAATAAGTTGTATGGTTGCAGATAATGTTAAGACACCTGAACGTCACCTTAAATGCCCTCTCACCTGCAGCATTGACAGCGTTCCTCAGTTCAAAGCTACTGATTGAGCTCGATTTGTCTGTGTCATGACGTTTGAAGATCAGCTGCAATAAGAAAAGGGGTGGGAGTGCAACATAATGACACTATTTGTCTAGGATCAAATATTTATAACAAATCTCCAGTTAACAATTTAGATGACAAAGTAGGTAGACAAATTGTCCTACCTGCCACTGTTTGATCTTGTTCCACAGGTGTTTAAACTCCTGCAGGTTTAGCTTCCCTGTGCCATCAGTCTGAAGGGGCAAGTTAATGCAATAATAACCTTTCTGTTCAGATTATTGATGACTGGAATAAATTATTTTAGAGCAGGAAGGATACATCCATCAAAGCAATCATGCTCCGACAAGTTTCCAAGCTGAAGCCCTCCGTCTTGACTGTATTCTCTGTTAAAAGGGACAGCTTTGTAAATATAAATGCATAGGGGGACACAAAGTAAAGAAAACACCATCCCAATACACCATTTATACACTTACGTTTGTCCAGTACCCTCTTCATGACCACCCTCAGTTCACTGGCACAGATCTGCATGTCCTGAAAGGGAGAGGACATATTGTTCGAAGCTGATTTTTAGACCGATAATTTGCTTTGGAAATACTTAGTGTGCTTTTTATGACTAGTACTCACATCACCCGCAATTTGCCTGTAAATATTCCTGAAATGTTTGTGTTCCTCACTCTCCTCTTCATCTTGCTGTGGTTTGGGCTGATGAAGAAAGTGGCCAAAACATTAAGAAACATCCTCTTGGGATTATCACTTCATTTTTATCACGTCTCTGGCTTGATTTGATTATAATTTGAATGTCAGATGCTGGTTTTTAGTGTAGACCAGAGGACAGCAGTCCTGAAGCAAAACTGTAGATCAGATATCAACCCTTATGAATATGTAAACGCAGAGCACTGACAACAGGTGCAAGTTGGCCACTTGAGATTGGTTGACCTTTAAAAGCTGATTGTGGTTCAGTGTGCAGTCTAACTCCTAATATGGAGAGACATATGACATGGTTGAGATTGGGTCCTATCCTGAGTCACTAGAAATGATGGCCGGGCAGAAGCAGCACTTCACAAAAATACATTTTTTTATATATGAGACTAAATATGTTTTTGTTGTTAGGCTACTTTTCCCAAGATAAGATATACACGCATACCATATGTGACCATTGCATGCTTTTTTTTTTCACACATGCAACTCATCCCTATTAAAGGCTGACAACCTTTTCTTTATTTTTCTTCTCCTTTTTTGCCGCCTGAATGTCATCTTGCTCAATCTCCTTGTTGGCCTGTGCTCTGTCAGAAACAAACACGATGGGCTGGGTCCAATTTGTGTAGTGGGTAAGGGTTTGGGACCAGGAGTAGTGAGATGCAGAGGGAGGAAAACATTGAAGGTGAAAGTTGAAAATAGAAAAGATGAAAAACTGTGAAAGACAGCAAATGTTCTGGTTGCACATGAGATCTCACTAATCAATCATTATTCAGTCGGTCTAAAACTACTGTATTAAATAGTCAACTATTGTTGAATTACCACAAATACCTAACATGCCTGCCTTGCGGTCAAACGTGCATTTTCTTTACATGCTCACCTTGGTTTTACCTGGCTGTTGGCAAATTAGGTGGGAAAGGAAGAAAGAAAGATGAAATGTAATGGAAAAGATATGAAGAAGTGGATTGTTTAGTAGGAACAGTCATTAGCGAAGGAACCGTGGTCCTGTTTAGGGGAAGGTTCTTTAAGAAAGTTGTTTACTTTTAGATGTTTGGAAAAAATGTTTACAGACATGCACAAGTGGGTTTAGGGGCAGGGAGGAAGAGTGACATAGGAAGACGAGTCCAGGAACATATGGATGCAGATCATGTTACTTACCTTCACTGGGTTTGCCTCAATAGTATTCGCTACTTCCCTATGAGGGACAAAGCAGATGTCGCATTGACATTTTAAATTGATGTTGAAAGGTCTCACTTTCCCTACCTAGCCAAAGTGCATCAATTTAGCTGTCAACACTTCCCAATACACAGATACAGTTTTATGTACCAGTACCAGCACCACACCAACAACTCTTATATGGAACAACTCACTCAGATGTGCTCCTCTTCTCCGAGAAAACCCTCAGGATAAACTCGCCCTCCTCGTTGGGGTCAAATGTTGAGGGGACGATGACATACTCCCCAGGCGGAAGGCGAAAACGCTCGGTCACTTCACGGAGGTTTATATAAACCTTGCATTTGGCTTTGGAGGTATTGTAAAGGAAGAAGTCCTTCTGCAAGTGCTGCCTGCTCCCAAGCATCTGTGGACAATTCAAATTAAAAAACACAAGAGTGGCGAGCTAAGAAAATGTAAGTGATGCAATGTTTCTGTGCGTGTATAGTATTGTCATGCGATACAGGATACACTAGTGACTAGTCAGTACAACAGGTTTCGCTGTTCCTACATTGTAAGTATAAATAAAGACTAAAACAAAAGCGGCACTTAGAGAGACGGTTGACTGACGATTACTTGGACAGCTTTGACATCGTGTCCACCTTTCAGAGTATCGTACCTCTTTGGAAACCTAAGAAGGCAAACAACCACAAGCGATGTACCATCATGTAATAAACGGATTTAAGAAATAGGGCACATTTGAAGATCAACTTGAGTAAAACTCCTGTACCTCATAAATGGAAAATCCAACGGTGTAGAGCTTGGCCCCTTTACTGCGGTCTTTCCGCCGGCCCTTCTGCATCAGAGCCACCACCACGGTGCACGCCACCACGTCGTCCTCTGGGTCATCATCCTCCTCATACAGACGCAGGCGGTACTGGGGGTTAGTCCAGAACGTATCTGTTGGAAATATTTTTTTGTATATAGTCCGATGGACTGGTCTGGCCATGGGGGTGAACAGGATAGGGCAGGAGCGTTGTCAATGCCTGCAGTACCTGGAAAGTTCCTGCAGCCCCCAGCGGAGCTGCCTCTCACCCAGCGGCCTTCGTTTACAGCCACCGACCAGGTGTACATCTGGTCACTCTGCAGCTCGTCTGGGGTCACGTTGCATATCTCCAGCTTGGTGAAGCTCTTCTTAAAGTCATCGAATGACATCCTGAGAAATGGTGCAGAGACATTATGTGAAGAAAGTGAAAAGTGAAACGGAAGAATATGTGAAGGGCAAGCTGTCAGAGGCGCCCTCACCAGAACTCGCTTTCTTCCACGGTCTGCTGTTTGAGTCTCTCTTTGTCTGCACTGCCAATGGTGGACCACTCCCTTGACCTACAGTAAAGGAGGGTTTATAAGGTTGAAGAAAACGAGGTTTGAGCAGAGAGGTACTTAAAAAAGGGGTTCTGTTGGTTTCAGCTTACTTTGCACTCCACGGCCCCTTCCACAGCACGCAACCCCAAGGATTGCGCATTCGAATCAGGCGAATCTTGCTGTGCTTTTTAACCATGTCACACTAAGAAAAAACTATGAAAATCACTTAACAATATGAAATTTTTTAACAGATGCCTCAGGCAAATTGCAATACGTCTGCTGCAATATTCCGGTCCAATTGAATTGTCTTGAATTGTGCAATAGTGTTTAATTTGAATTTACCACCCTTTACTGTACCTCCTCCAACCCTATGATGGAGTAGGCATGGCCTCTGATCAAGCCCTGTGAAGTCTGGCTCTCACAATCACCAGCATTTAGGACCTATTTAAGTTATTTACAGGTCATTAAAACGGTTGATTGACAAGGAAGCGTGGATGAGTAACTTAATTTCAGAAAAAAATACAGTACACACACTTTTAGTGTAATAGTCATTTCGACTACAGTATGCAGTCTATTTAGCTATATTTTTTGTTTTAGTTAGTCTAGTGATATCTTCATTGGTTTGTGTTGAGTAGCTATTGCACAAGGGGCTTATGGCACTTACGTCTATAGAGCAGCCCATCAGGGAGCCTCTCTCCAAGGCTTTCCTCAGGATCTTGAACAACTCTTTTGGTGCCTCGTCTATTTCGTAGAACTCTGTAACACCCCCAGTGAAATCCTCCATAGCCTCCAGTGTATTGCCCCCTTTCAGGGCCTCATAGGACCCGTGCATCCTGCACAAGAGGCATGGCGTTAAGATCATGAGGCAAACATATGCATCCCTATTGTTAGAGTGTCATGTTTATAACAGGCCAGAGGAAATGTGAGTCGCGCAATGGGGAAAAAGTTGTTGTGAGGCCAAGAGAAATTGAAGTTCAAGGATGGATGGTGACACAGAGAGAGCTTGATGGACACCATCTCTCTCCAGGGTTTATAAATAGACTGGCAACATCATCCCACTCACTTGGCATAAGCTTTTTCAAGGAGGGCACTCCAAAACTCGTTCTTTCTGCCAGACTTGGTAAACACCAGCTGGTTGTTGCAGGTAGGAATACGGTCATCCACAACCACATCGATCCATTCCCCATACCGCCAGAACTGCAGATACAGAAGAAACAGGATTTGTCGCCCATGATACAAAGGTTTTTTAATTAAATGTACAGTTTATGTATGTATGGATGAAACTGTTTTCTTATCATGCCAGTCATGAAGTGTAAGCACCAGAGGAAAGGATGAGGTCATTTGACACAACAGTCACACCTGAAAGTGGAAGATTCCAGCATAGTTCTCTGTGAATGTCTGATCTTCAGGGATGACTCGATACAGTAACTTCTCATTCAGTGTCAGACAGGCGATGGCAGCTAGCAGCCAACAGTCCCCTGACAGAAACAGAATAAATGAAGTGGCATGATGTATACATATCAATAAGCAAATGGGACCTGAGCCCTTGCACAAGTGTTATTCTATTTATATAAAGCTATGCTTCTTATCTATGGCTTGACTCTTTTGCAATGGTACGGTACTCAACCATTATCTAGCTATTCATGGTGTCTCCAGTAAAACATTCATTTAGCGCTAATACTGTCACGTTATCGCAATAGTGATGTGTACCCTTTGGTTTGGATAGTTTAACGTGGTTGACTTTATCAGCAAATTAAGCTTAATCCCATGCTCGTGCATTCTGTTAGAAACATAATAAAGAAAAGTCAACATTTTACCCAAGTCTCCTTGACAAATGTCTGTTCTATTTGCTCCATCTATGATGAATTGGGGATCCTCACAGATTTCCTGCATATAATGAAGGTATTTAAGACAAGTTGAGATACAGCTCCACATTCAGTTACACAGAATTAGTATTGTTTGACGGATAATTGTAACTTTCATGTTAGAGGTTAAATTAGATCTGTGCACTTTAACCGAAATTAGGAGACGTTTTACATGCATTTATGAATGGAATGGAAAGGTGTTATTCAATAAAATAAATAATTTTGCATATTGCAGACTAGAGTCTTATGCTTGTGCCCCATGTGGATGATACAAGGTGCTTTTTCTTTTTTAACACCTTTATAAGAAGATTGCACCAGATGGAAATACATGAATAAAAGAAAAACAACTGGCAGTCCCAGTTGGTGGGATGGCAGCTCAAAAGTTTTGTAATTTGAATGACAAAACTAAAGGGCTGTATAAAGTGATTCATGTATTTGTCATACACTGTGCAAATGCTGTGTAACCTTTGGATAACAATCAATCATTGCAATCATATAGAAAAATATTTGTAATATGAATAGCACATAAACTGCTTTGCTCAAGTCTGAATTAAAAAGAGATTTACATTAAATGACTGATGTGTAAGACTCCAAAGCTGTGGCCAGGTGGTTAGATTTTCATGCTGAGTTGAAGAATACTTGGGACCAACATATCTACATTTGCCCCATCATATAGAAGCAGCTGTTCAAAGCCAGTAAAGTCCAGAAGCCACAGGTTATGACCCAGAGTGAACTCTCACCATGGTTTAATGGTATGGTGATCACTGTGAAACCAAAGGCTCCTGGACTCTGCGGTCAAATGGGGACACTATTGGATGTGCATGAAATTAATTAAGTATACTTTAGGGCTTAAAAGTGATCTCGTTCTGTCTCAAAATACAGTTGTAGGTGGATTATATTTATGTTCATTTCATTACCAAACACATCAGTGAGTGCCTTAGGTGCACCTGATCTTACACGACAGTGTTTGGTTGACACATTTTCTTTGCGATGACAATTCCAAAAACATAAATTAAAACAAAGCGAGTCACACAGGTGTTTCAGCCAAAACTCTTGGACATCGCACCCCTTGAACACTGTTTGCCAAGGGGCTATGTCGTATTAAATGTCCTGCTGATCAAACATCTGTTGCTGCCGTCAGGGTTAGAGTCAGCTGTCTGTGACTGAGGAAGGTGGTAATTCTGAAGCATGCAATGACAAACATGTAGCCATATCCACTCCACCTGGCTACTCACCAGGAGGTTTTGGGCTGCCTATACATACACAATTCTGTCCGACAAATTAACTGTATTATATCGAGAAATGTAAGTTCATGCATTAGCAATATATTTTCCCCTCTACTGTAGCTTCTTTGAGTAAACAAATCCTGCTACAAAGCTTGCAAAACAAGGACCACTCACCGAGGGTCTTTTCCATTCGAGCTTCATGGGGAACTTGTTACTGTAAAAAAGAGAGGAATCATTTGCTGGGAATAGAGGGTCTTCAAACAGCACCTTCTTGCACACATATTTGTCTCTTAATTCCAAAAAGTTTTTAAGGCGTTTGGCATCTTTGACAGCTTCATTTCTGCTGAGAATAGCAGTGTAGATAGCATTGCTGCTAGTGGAGGGATAGTCTATCTTGTCAGGTCCAGGCGATGCATCAGTTTCCATTATCACCGCAACGGCAATGTCTTCAGTATGGGCCATATTATCTGTATATCTATTTTCCTTTTTAGTGTGAGACTTTGTATATATTTTTCCAGGGTTCAAGTTGCACAAGCTGAGCTAAAAGTTGCAAAACAGCCCCTAGAAACTTCCTGAAGTCCTTCCTGAAGTTCTTCTCACTTTCAGTTCTTTCATTTATGTGGGCAACACACTCTTATACTCTCAGCAAACACACACCCACACACACAATTTCCCTTCTGCTCCACTAATAGTTCTATAAATAGAGATTCTTCAAGACAGTTCAGGAGACTCCCTTCAAAAAGTTCCCTTAGTATACAATTTTTTAAGCAAAATTGTTGTCTATTGATGCTGATCATTTAATGCAATACAATAACATTGCTTCAAGGATGCTGATCACAAGTTGCATGTCACTATTGTTTTATTGCAATATTGTAAAACATAGATATTTTATTTAAGCATATAATTAAATGGAACGCCGCCTTAGAAAATGGCATATATAAGGCTCTGATCGGCTACAAGTAATAGCCTTGTAATTGGTTCAACTCTTTGCTCTTATAGTTACTAGATGTGATTAGTGATTTAGCCAGCTCCTGCTAATAACTATCAGCCTCTAGTGGTAGGATACTGTATGTTCTCTTTAAAATTTTTAGCATGCCAACTTTAAAAGACATAGAAAATCCTACCCAAAAGAGCAAGGTAATTAATTACCAAATAATCAAAAAAGAATAATCAATATACCAAAACATTGTAACCCTCAATTTCAGTATGTTGTAGTAACCTAATGAGAAAGTGGATAAAGCAGCATAGGCAGCTCTTGATGGGGAAAAATATTAGGTTTGATGGTCAGAATGCATATGCTAGGTCTGAATATCATAGAAAGTAAAGGGCTAGATCTAGTATGGCCGAATAGCGGGAGTACAGAGAGTCCGGTGGAGGGCAGCAACACCCGGATGCGTCCACACAGTCTGCCCATACGATTCTGAAGAAGACGCATTGTTGCTGCCATCTCGCCATTATTAACGCTTTATTTACAATCTAGCATTGACTTAATTCTGATTTGGTCTTAACACTATTGTAATGTGCACATCGATAACACTTTAAACTAACGTTTATCTTTAAATTAGAACTTTACCACGGAAGGGTGCGTGCTAAACCAGTCACCACTGCACTGCACTGGCTAATTTGGCTTTGACTCACACTTATACTAGTCTGCGAGTGTGGCTAACCTGTCCAGAGAAGAGTAGCCTACGCGACTAGCTAAGTATTTACCTGCGATATAGTAGCCACTCATCTTCAGTTAGCAAAGCCTTTCCCATCCAATCTGCTTTTACAATATGGGGAGATAACCACCTAGTTATTTAAACCAAATAAGATCTACTAATCTGCATATCTTTGTTAACTGTGGTTAGCAAACGTCGAAAGGTAGCCTGGTATTTCCTAAATTCAGACTACCGACCGAATACCTCCGGCAATTCCCTGCCCGTTTGGGTGAAGAAGGGAAGTTTGCCATCCACGGTTGGAGTTCACCGTTAACATTAACCTACTGTTTGGAGCTGGCTGGCAAAGAGCACACAGAACACGTAAGCGCTTAATTGCCCTTGAATTCTGTTCTTCGTTCCACAGACACTGTGACTGTCTAGGCCCCGGTGTATGAATTTTATATTGTAACAGCTAGCATTACGTATTGAAAAACTGAATGTCAGAAATAGCTTATAATCTGTTTTGTGAGCAAAGATAAGTTGTTCAGTAAATCCTTACTTTAATATGTCAATTAGTTCAGCAGTTTGTGGTATTAAACAATACATTTCAAACTAACGTGTGCATTTTGTTCCTATGGTTTTTTGCAGCAGGCAAACAAGCCTGAAAATCGAGTATGTCTGAAGGAGAGGGTAAACAGGCCCCAGACCCGGTCCAAGATGCTACGCCAGAGACTGTGGCTTCTGCCCCAGCCCCTGGTCAAGGAGTATCATCCGTTTCCCCCCCTGTATCCATGGTGACCCAGCCTCCTCCCACAGCACCGACAGAGGATGAAGAAGATGAAAGTGAAGATGAGTCAGAGATTCTTGAGGAGAGCCCTTGTGGACGCTGGCAGAAACGCAGAGAAGAGGTAGCTGCTGGGTTTTATTAAGCTCTAAGGCAGGGGAGCCTTCATATATTTAATTGATATGGTACCATATGGTGAGGATTGTTTTACACCTATTTAAGAGTTGAACTAATTTAACACCTACTAACCTGCACTTTTTAGGTGAATCAGCGCAATGTCCCTGGTATTGACAATGCTTACTTGGCCATGGACACTGAGGAGGGAGTGGAAGTTGTGTGGAATGAAGTCATGTTCTCAGAGAGGAAGAACTTCAAATTGCAGGAGGTTGGTAAACAGACTTGACACACACATAGCATGTCAAATCTACAGTTTGTGGGATCCCATTATTATTTTTTGTCCATGAACACCTTTGAAACATCTGTTGTGTTTCAGCCGATCGTGGCTAACAATTCATATTTAAAATGCACCTACTGACTGTAATTACCAAGGGTAGTTCCCAGGAAAAACTTGAAGAACATACACTGAAAGTGTATTTGGGATTTGTGTGTGATAGTGTATAAATGTATTGTTTCTGTGAACCTGCGCCGTATTTGCACCTATGGGTTGTTTTGATGTTCCAAGTGCCTGTAGCCCAGATTGCCTTCTGCTCTGCTTTGTAACATGCAATGCTACCTTCTTGTGAACGAAAGCTGTTCTGTGAATGGGATGTGTAGTATCTTTCCGTTACATATAATATATTTCACGTACTCATAATATTGTAGAGGTCAGACACTAGTACTTAGTACTTGTAAATGTAGCTATATTGATTGAAAAATAATTTGAGAACATTTAGAGTAAGGTGATTTTTTTCGTTTGAAAACCCCCCCCAAAAACATAATTTATTAGCTACTTGGAGCAGAGCAGCAGCTTATTGTACCATTTATGTTTTTGATTTATTATGTTATGTTAAAAAATGGTCACTCATACACACCTTCCCCTTTTTCCTCTTTCTCCATCTTTGTTCTCAGGACAAAGTCAAAGCTGTTTTTGATAACTTGATCCAGCTGGAGCATCTGAACATAGTAAAGTTCCACAAATACTGGGCCGATGTGAAGGAAAATAGAGCCCGGGTAAGTCACCTCCTAACTATATATGTTTATCAAAAAAGCATTGAACAGAAAGGCTAAAACTCAGCTGTTGTTTTTTTCTTCCTCCAGGTGATTTTTATCACTGAATACATGTCTTCGGGAAGTCTAAAACAGTTTTTGAAAAAGACTAAGAAAAATCACAAAACAATGAACGAAAAGGTATTGGGGTTATTATCATAAAACCGTGTGCTGGAAGACAAAAGATAAAAGATAGAAGATAAGATAAAAGGGTCAAACCTTGACCTAAAATGATTTGTCCTGTCTGCTTCTACCTTCACCCACAAAGCACTGTTCATACAATTGTCCCATTAGTCAGGGCACGTAACAAAACAATTTTTTCCTGAACTTTTAACGCCTTCTGCTACTAATAATTAACTGCAGTTCTTAAAAATTAGGCTAATTTCTAGAAGAAGTCGAACTTTGATATAGATCCTGGGCTTTATAAATATCTCTTAAATCACCATACCACATTATTTTCCATTCTAGGCTTGGAAACGATGGTGCACACAGATCTTGTCCGCTCTCAGGTCAGTAACCAAACTGTTTTATACGTGCCATGTCGACAAATCACGTGATAACACGTTTTATGATATTTATGATGTAGTTTGATTTGAAAGCATCTTCCAACCTCTCTCAACACCGCTCCTCCTTAGTTACCTGCACCTTTGCGACCCTCCCATCATCCATGGCAACCTGACCTGTGACACCATATTCATCCAACACAACGGCCTCATTAAGATTGGCTCGGGTGGGTGTCCATCTCACACTTCATCACTTCGGAAGTTCTTAATGTAGTTCAACAGTGTCAGAGAGTTTCCCCCTTGGAGATAATGGATTCCCTCCTCTATTACAGTGGCCCCTGACACCATCAACAACCATGTCAAAACATGCAGAGAGGAGCAGAAGAGCCTACACTTCTTTGCCCCAGAGTATGGAGGTGAGCTTTAAATTACTCTGACTCCCCTCTATAGCTATCTTTAACTTTAAGCAATCTTAAAGGTGTTCTCAGATAAAATGTTATTTGTGTGAATATCTACTTTCAGCTGTTGCCGATGTGACCACAGCTGTGGATATATATTCCTTTGGAATGTGCGCCTTGGAGGTGAGAATTTGTTTTGACCATTAGTCACCCTATTAAAGCTGTGGGCAAGAGTTGGTCTTGCCAGTTTATTTTGTAATGGCCTCACTTGGTCTCCTCAGATGGCAGTGCTGGAGATCCAGAGTAATGGAGAGTCGTCGTATGTGTCCCAAGAAGCTATAAACAGTGCCATTCAGTTCCTGGAGGACCCGCTACAGAGGGTGGGGCTGCGGCAAGCAACTTCAAGACCGTAGTCATTTGTTTAGCTCTAAACTGGAGGCACTTTCTAATTGTATGTTTCTTCCAATGCCAGGAGTTCATCCAGAAGTGTCTGGAGATAGACCCTAGTAAGCGGCCCACAGCCAAAGAGCTGCTCTTTCACCAGGCCTTGTTTGAGGTGCCTTCGCTAAAGTTGCTGGCAGCACATTGCATAGTCAGCCACCAGCGTGAGTAGAAAAATATAATCAAATGTACAAAATACCCACATATTGTGTGATGTGTGATATAATTTGTTTGTGACGTTCACATTTTTACTCCCAATGTTTTAGACATGATACCCGAAAATGCTTTAGAGGAGATGACAAAGAATATGGATCCCAACTTGGTGATCGTGGAAGGCAAGGAAGGAGTTCAGCTGAAGTAAGCCTAGACTATTATGCTCAAATTAATGACTGAATATTACATCAATCTAAACCAGGGAAGATTTAGAGTAACCCATATCAATCTGTTTTGGTAGTATTGTGCCATTCATTCATCGTATTTTCATGTTTTATAATCGTTTGTCTCTTGTTTACAGGCTCTCTGGTTTTCCTGCTCTTGAGTTGGATAAGTTCCTGGAAGATGTTAGGTAAGGACATCGATGCTGAAGATACCTTGACAGGATGTTGCTGTGGTTTGTGCGGAGGTCTTTGTGACAGTGTTGGGCCTATTGGTCTCTGGATGTCATGTCTTTTTAAGGTGTGTAACTTTGAAATTGTTTGTTTAAGACTTCTTACTCATAGACGTTTACCGTGTGTGTGTGCGTGCGTGCGTGTGTGTCAGGAATGGAATCTACCCCCTTACGGCATTTGGAATGCCCTGCCCCCAGCAGCCACACCAGGAGACTGTTAAGTCGCCCATTGTGCCCCCCTCTGTGAAAACCCCCACGCCTGAGCCCGCTGAGCTGGAGACCAGGAAGGTAAGCAACGGCTGATTGGAATGTGGGGATATGAAGAAGAAACAGGCCGTTTCAGGCCAAAGAAAGATTATTGTGTTGGGACTTTGCTGTTGCCAGAGTCTGTTTGACAAAGGTCAATCGCTTCATTTCCCCTACAGGTTTTGCAGATGCAATGCAACATTGAGCCAGTTGATGAAGGGGCAAAGCACCATGTGAGTCACACGAGTCGACTTAAAGTTTATTGAAATAAAACAATTGAATACATTGTTGAGATCTTGTAATAGGAGATGCTGATACCGTTTGTCTTTTTTCCCAGCTTACATTGCTATTGAAGCTTGAAGACAAGCTGAACCGACATTTAAGTTGTGATTTGTTACCAAGTAAGTATTCCCCAAGACCTTTGATGGTCCAGACTCTAGTCAGTCAATTGTTCAGAGTTTTTTTTTGTGTGTGTGAAAGAGAGTCCTCTTTGGAGACTTAAGTGTTCTTGTTTATGTACAGATGAAAACGTGCAAGAGTTAGCCGTGGAACTCGTTCAATTGGGATTCATCAGTGAGGTAAGTTAAAGGGATTATGACCTTCCATCACACTTCTCACACATACTGAAGTATGACTGTTGGAACTGTTTTGAAACAAAAAGCGGCAGTTACATTACTCCAGATAGAACTTGCCCATGTTCTAATTTTCCCCTCCAGGGTGATCAGCCACGACTGGCGTCAGTACTGGAAGAGGCCTTCTCCAATTTCTACACCCGCAACGGTTCTTTAAATCCGGTCACAGTGTCCTCATAGTCTAAGAGTTCCCAACGGAACCACCTGCGTTTCTTCTCCCCTCACATGACTCGCCGTCGCTCACTGCAGAGTTGTGGGAAAGCTTTGCAGGGGTCTTGCAGAACAAATCTTCTGTAGCCTGTCTTCATATTTCCTTCTGGGAGTAGCTACCTAGACCTAGTTGTCTTTTCTTTTTTCTTTTTTTCAGTGCAGTCGTCTGCTCCTCTGTTTTTAAAGAGGACAAATTGCTGCTCCCTGTTGTCACTTCATTCAGTATTACAAGCTGTATTTTTGGAATTTTTTTTTTTTTTTTTACTCCAAATTGGTGTAATATGGTGAGTCAGGCTTTGATTGGTCCTTTTCACTTCTCATGCAGACATTGGGGTGTCTGCTTTTGTATTATAGATTGAAAGTTCTGAGTCCTCATGCTATGGTTGCACATCATCATCATTCTTTTCTCATCTTTTTCTTTATATATTTTTAATATTATTTCTTACCATGGAAATTGTATGGAATACTAAAATAAGTATGATTTTAGTTCAGAAGTAATGATATGTTTATTACTATTGTATGGAATGTTGGTTTTGTTTATGTTTGTATTTTACGGGTGCCATGGTGGGTGATTATTTTATGAATGAATGTGTACTTTCAGTTGCTATCACCTTACATCAAACTGCTGATTTCTGTGAGAGGGGGAACTTCGTTGTTTGACTCATGCTGTAGTGTTTAAGTTTTGAAGGTGAATCATTTTTTCGACAATGCAAATATAAGGAAGTACATTCTGGAACAGTTATCCATAAGAATTTTTGCATGATCAAACTTGGCTCAGTCACTTGACCCTTCTCTTTCTCGAGAAACACGAAGGGAAGGCATGTCACTCCATTAATTATCCACATCATTCATTTGTCTTTCACTGTTTTCTATGATGTGGCTAAATTAAGTGCATTCGACTTGAAAGGTATTAACATGTATTATAATTTCTATAGGAAGCTTTATCGAAGGAAAAATATAAGCCCTATGGCATTGCCCTTCATGTCTCTATTCAAGTTGCGTCATACTTGATTTTTCATTTGTATTAACATTTTAACTATTTGTTAGCACTATTTTCATTCTTACCTATTTTAACAATCTTTGAAATACTGTTCAGTTGCTTCAGACAACTAATGTTGGATCAAGTTTGTATAGTCTCCATTGGTACTTCCCAGTCATCTGTTGTATTGATCATGTCCACTACCTATCTATATTACAGTCTGAAATACTTCTCATTGTACAGGGGTACGGCATAGCATGTATGTAAACATAAATGTAACTAAGGCTGTAGATAAGGCTGTATCTGCAAGTTCATATTTCTCCGATCTGATTTCAAACTATCATCTTAAAATAAACCTTAACACAGCACCTACTTGCTTCTGCTGCTGAGATTTCTTTTAATTATACAAATATTGCTATTAAAATATAAGCTTTGTTTAGGCAGCATATGGTCTGCTCAATATAAATTGTATTGTGGATATTTTCAGTGTAAATAAATCAAAAGCACATATATGGTTTGGATTTTTTAATATGTTTTTTTTTCATCAAAATTTTAAGAGGAAACTAGCCCTTGCACGTGTATAATCATATCGCACAACCGATATTCTCACAAAAATTTGTGCTCTAGAAGTAGTTGTATTAAACACACAATTTCATGCTGACAAAAAAATTGGCTTACAAAATTAAAGCACTAAATTTGTGAAAAGTACACCAAGACTGAAAAATATTTTTATATAAAACACCCTGAAAACACCAAATATAAAGAAAGGATACGAAAAAGCAACATCAAGAGATTTCGGTGTTGTATCAACAATTGAGGGTTTTTTCCAATGCTATACAGTGTGAAAAAAAATACAAAAACATTACATTGCACTTCAATTAAAACACATTACTGTTTCACATCAAAAGTGTTATACTTTCCATATTGAAAGTAGCTCATATAGGCACATTAATCAAATTCATGAGCAATGCTCAACCAATATTTTTGGTCTGAACCCTTCCATGTTATTGTTTCCACTTCATTCTTTTTAAATATTAAATTACCTACACAACAGCAAATAATTGAATGCTCTTTACTGTTTACATTTCTTGCGGTCCTCAACCTTGTAGGGCTAGGACAAGGTTTCACCTACCAGCACATTGTACATTTATGTTATTTTTTAAACCTAAACTATTTAGGTAAACCATTTGTCATTTAGACAGATGCAGCACCATAAATAACAAGAAGTTGCTCAAATCTGCTCCACCATTCTTCAGTCAGTTTATGTACGGTATAATGCTGCTAAACATGGGGCACACCACCTTAGTGCTATGATCCACCTTTGCCAATCAGCCATTTAGTGATTTTGTGGACCAGCATTTGAACTGGATAGAGTACTGTGTATACTACAGCCAACGAGCCTTATACACCGTAACGTATAAGACTAAATCTGGAGGAATACAAGGTGTTATGTTCTTTGACATCATCCAAGACGTCCACCCACCTATCTTATAGGGAGCAGGGTGTATGTCCAGTCCCAAGTCTGCCCAAGGAGGTCTAAAGTTTAAAAAAGGCATGACATCCCTCACTTTTTAAGACACTGGTACATCAAGGCTCGTGGGTTGAGCATGTACCGCTCGGAGTTGAGCAACTTGGTGAGATACTGTGGCACTTGAGGCCGATGGCTCATGTATGACGTGCCCGGACTGACGGCCATGACTTCAGCGATTTTCTGTTTCATTTCACCAATCTCCTTGTCCTGCTTCATCACTTTCCCTGTGGGATAGAGGCAGATGTAAAATGGCAAAAAGAGGAGCAAATACAAAACTATTCCATCAGCTATGATATACGGTACCCTCTATCACAGTACCAAGAGGAGTCTCAGAAGACAGAAAGTTCAAAGCGTTCAACCATGCATTATAAAAGACATTTTCTGAGAATGACACCTTGTGCTATCTCAAGCTGCCTGCGTGCGTCTCCCAGAGCTGAGAAAAGGTCTAGTTTGATGCGCGTTTCAGCACTCAGGTTGTATTCAAGATGATGAGCCTTCTCCTGCAGGGCTGAGAGAGCAGAGAGCAGCAGATCGGTGTCCTGCTCCACACAGCGATACTTTCCCAAAGCCTGAGACCAAATAGACAGACACACTTAGAGAAGCACGCAAAAGAAGTAGAGCATACAACCGGTATTGCAGTTCAAACTGAGGAGCTCAGTGATTGTGCTTTGTTTCCCTAATCATCTTGGATTTTGGTTTTATAGCTTGCACCGAATAGCAATGTCATCATTGAAATCGCAGCAATCTCTTCTGCTTAAATTATTATTGAACTGACGAGACCTATTCTGGGAACTTAACACTTGAAATAATCACCACAGTTAGGGAACAAAAGCAAGACAAACACTATTTTCAAACGGTGATGATGGATTGGTGGATGGCCAGCCATTCATAAAACAACAAAAACTGCACATTATTAATCAATCACTTATAGTCTTAATATTTTAGCATTATTTGTATTTTCTTAGAAAGAGCGGTCTACAACTAAGAAACCCATAGTAAGTGAAATCACTCTTCATGCATAATGGGCGTTGAGCAATATTTTTGTGAAAGACCTGGCTTCTGCATGCTTCATGAAGTTTTTAATCCAAAACTAAGACAAAACATACATACTCAGCATACTCAATGTGAGACAAGTACAATTACTAGCATAAAATGTGGATGCATGTGTGACAAAGGATCATTTGATTTCAGGCCAAAACCAATGGATTGATCGCTTCATCAGTGTCACTGATACCATTTTCCATGTCAAATTCAACAAACACCATACAGAAGTACTTTCAAACACATTACACACAAGTCACACAACTACACAACGGGGTATCCGAAAACTGCTGACAACCAAGTACCACTTTGAACTCACAAACAGGCAATTTACAAGCTCAACAACTTAATTCTCAAAAAACCCACAAAGTCCATTCTTAAATAATCAGTGAAAGAATACCTCCACATCATTCTCTAGAGCTATCACACGAGCCTCTTTCACTTGACACTCCAGATGTAGTTGTTTGTACTCTGTCTCTAGATCTTTAGCTTTTTTCCTTAACATTAGGGTCTCAGAGTGTTCCTGCCTGGTGTAGGAGATGGAGAAAATACAGACTTTTGAGTAAGGAGAGAGGGACTTTCGGGTGAGGGGTAATTCACATAGACAGTACAGTGCATGTCAACAATGAAAAAAAAAATGTTGGTGCACCTTAAAATTTGCTTTGATCCCCTTGGCAGTTCTACAATTATTATAATCCGTAACTAATATTAACAATTGCATGAATTGTTGCGTGGTGATGGTGGAAAAAAAGAAGTCAAACGGATCCACTTTCTAACGATATGTGTACGTTGAAATAACTTTAATAGATAGCTTATAAACACCTGACACTCACAGGGCTGAATTTAGAGAAAAATGTTGATCCCCAAAATAATTTCCAATTAAATAAATGTGAAAGTGTCGAATTTTGTTGTCTTGTATTTTATGAATATGCTACTGTGGGTTGACATGGTGTTGTATGCATCTGTTGCCTATACTTTATAGTATTGTACAGCATTTAGTTGCATTTGGATTTCATCCAAGTCTAGTTTTAATCAGACTGACGCCAATAAGACTTACAGATTTCCAAAATTTGTATTGACATGACAATAGAGGGGGATAAAATGCTTTTACTTCACCCTAGATAACAACAATGATGAAATCACTGTACCTATTGGTGATGTTGCGTGCAGAGTTGGTTGCCTCCTCTAATTTCTGTGCATGAAGATCAGTAAGCTGTTTCTCAATGGAGAGTCTAGCTTCTGTCTCTGCTCTGGTCTTTTTCTCTAGAACAGCAGTTGTCTGTTTGTCTTTCTGCTTGGTTTTTGTCAGACATTGAGTCCTGAAAACAAAATATTTTGAATTGAGTGTCGACAAAAAGTGAAACAATCCCAATTATTGAAACAGTGAGCTGCAGTGCAACTGACTTGCCCACAGGTGGCAAACTTTAGCTATCCTTTTGGTCGGGCCTCTTACTTGCTCTGGAGAAGCTCGTTGGCTTGTCTGAGCAGGGCAACCTCTGGCCTTAGGCTCCTCTCACTGTTGGTCAGGTTGCAGATGTGGCTGCGCAGCTCCTGCTCACTCTGTCTGCTCATCTGGAGCTCTGCCCTTAGCCTTCTGAACTCTTGTTCCAGCCTTGGAGGGCAGAGCAGCAATGGATTGGAAAATGGCATTGTGTACTGTTTACTGTATACTATCCTATTACACAAGGTAAAGTAAAGTATCATAAAAAGGTGGCATACTTAATAATCTGTTCAGCATGCTGATTCAAACAGCCTGTGGCGTTTCTTTCTGCTGCGTCCCTAATGGGGCTGACTGTTTTGGAGTTGCTCCTTTGTTTCCTCTCCATCTTGCTGCTGGGCAGGGGAGGAGCGTTGGTTGGAATCCTGCGCTCTTTGGGCGAAGAGTTCTTGGCTGCCCGAGGTGCTTTGTTGCCTTCCTCGTGAGGTAGATTCTCTGTTGTAACCGGGGGCTCAGCCCCACTTGTCCCATTGCAGGATGAGTCCTTAGGCTCACAGCTGTTGGGTTTTATGGATGAGGGCTGCCTGTGGGAGACCGTTGGCTTTGTCGTCTCCTCCACGGTCTTCTCTAGCCCTCTGTCCTCGCTATGGATCTGGAGGCAGTCTTCTGAGTGTGTCTCCTCAGCGGTCACAGCCACACTCTGACACTGATATTGGCTCAACTCAGGCCTGCTCTTCCACTTCAGGTCTAAAAGCCGAAAGGGATATCATTATAATGTTGTCCAAAACATAAAAAACTGTTCCATAGCATATGAAGTGCAAGATGATAAATAAAAGGTTAAATATTGTGCTATATATGAATGTATTTTGTTTAAGGATTAATTCTATGTGGCATTATAATGACCTTTTACAGTTCCAACATTGACTGGCATAGGTTTATTTTATCTAATTTCTGCATATGCCATTGTTTAACTTCAAATTGGTGCATTAGGGGGAAACTAAGCTGAACAAGACAGACTACACTCGATCAGAATAAGTTCCTAATATATGACATTTTGAATGATTAATAGTACGTGTGGTGAGTTGTGCTGGCAGTGAGGTACTCACTGCCATTGCTGTCGGTTGCAGTCTTGGGGTACAGCTGCAGGCCTGGGGGAAGGGAGTGCTGGAGGAGATGCATGTGGAAGTTGTTCTCACTCTGCACTACTTTCTGTGTGCGCAGCTTAAAGATGCTTGTGAAGTAGCAGGTGGCATCAAACCCCAGATACACCACGGGATAGCCAATGCTGTATGTCAATACACCAACACAACATCAATGAGTTGTTATTCAAATGTGTAAATGCCAGGTGAAGAATACTGTATCAAGCATAAGCATTTTGATACATACAGCAAACAAAATAGCAGAACAAATATGACATTGTTTTACATGCAAATATATTTTTTTAAATCCACACATTGAAATACAGGCCTAACAATATTCATGCGAAGAACTTGAGAGCGTAACAGAGAGTGCAAACAAACTGGCTTACCAGTGTGCCGCAAAGAGATGTGAGAGGTTAGCGTGGGAGCTTTTCAGGTCTTTGAGTCTGAGGGAAGCTTCGGTATAAACGAGGAGTATCCACAAGGATACTGTTGAAATACATATACCTTTCTCTGAGAAAAAACAATAAAATATGAATTACAATTTTGGTAAACCAAGAAATATCTATCTGTATGCTGCAATACATAAAAACTACATGTACAGTATATTCTACAATGTACTAACTAAATAACTTACTACAATATGGTGATCAGTTTTAGGATTTGAAGAACCGTCACCAATTACCCTTGAAAGCAATTTAATGAATTGACATAATATCTCAAAGACAAACTACTCACCAGTGTGCCATATATAATTGAATAGGACATAGGTGCTGGCCGCAAAGAAAATCCAGTTCAGTGGAACAAAAAATAGACAAAAAATGTCCAAGGTAAAGGCAGCACAAATGAATGCAATGCATATAACCTGCAAGAAAGATTTTACTTTTGTTAAGAGTTAGTCTGCATTGGAAGGGATGTATGAAAGATATCTTTTATGGACAATACAAAAAAAGGTTGATTTAATAACACAACAACAATGAACCTGGCACTGTATTTGTTTCAGTTTTATTTTTACATAGAAAGTCCCATGAGAATATATCGTGTAAGATATTTGTAAACATTGTAATTTAGAAAATTTGAAGGTTAGAATTCTGCTTTTACTAGTTTTCAAAATTGTAGGAGATGTAATTGAACATTGCCAATCTAAGGACTGGCTTATGTTAGTTAACTGAATAATCATGTTATTTACCCTTTTGTGTTTCAATTTTTATGTGCAACGTAGAATGTTAATTGGCATATTGTAATACAATGTTTTTGCTTGGGTGGTATAGGGTCACTTTAAGTAAAAGAAAAGTGGAGTTTACTTGAATACCAAATCAAAACATGTCCTTACCAGCCCATGACAGTGGAACGTTGTATACACACTCCCAAAGAATAACCAGCAGGGCCACAGGTATTCCAATCTGAATTCCAGTATGAAATCAGCCAGAAGCACCATCGTCCACACTATCATAAACTTCAGAAAGGTATATGCGCTGTAAATTTAGAGAAATAAATGAATGTATGTCAAAATTCTTTAGACCACAAAAAAAGTGAAACAATATAATGTATTAATTCATAATTGTAATTAAGTTGTTCAGCAATTCTACATCTGGCCAGAAATTATGGAAATGCAAAGTAATATTAAATATTAAGTCCAAGGGTGTTTTATTTAGACCATCTCCTTTTAAAATAATATACATTTAGACAACATGTAAAAGTCATATCCTTCAGTTCATCGCTGTGCAAGCTAGGCTTTTGTTTTCTCCGTCTTTGTTCATCCTAGGCTACTATCACATCGCCCACTCTTTGTTTGGTTACCATGACAACGTTTCATCTGATCTCTTGCGAGCAAAAAGCCAAATGATCTCACCATAGCTGAAACGAATCTGCAAATCAATCCAGAATAAACTAGGGACGCATTAAAGAAATAATTGAATGTATGATCCAGATGTTTCACCAAGTTCAATTGCCTTTAAACGGGCCTGTCCAAGAACCGATTAAGGCAAAAAATAAATAAATAAATAAAATAAAAACTGTTGTAATAATATAGGCTAAATTTAGCCCCCAAAATAGTAATGGGCTATATTGGGCATTAACATGGCAAATATGTCAGCTCAAATTGTGTTTTGTCTCCTGTGAATGGTTTTGTCTAGACATGCTCTGTCTGGTCATACTAGCTTACCCCAATAATACCATTAAAGAAAAGATAACGATCATACAAAATGAATATAGTAACAATAATAATAACAATAACAATTTTAACAAAAGCTTCTGCTATTAATCATAATAATCGGTATGGTGCACTGAACTGCAATCGAAAATACGTTCAAAAATAGCAATAATAAATATAAATTTTAAGACTATACAATAATTAGCCCATACATTTTCTAATAGAAATGTTCTCGAATTAAGTAATTGGATAAAATGGATGACAATGTACAATCTTTGCCAGAGTAACAAGTACAGGTGAGAATGAGAAGATCGGAATTGCACAAAGCCCCCACAACAACAAAGACTGCATCAATGGATGCGTCACCCTGCTCTAACATAGCCTACCTTTCAGAGAGCCTCTCCGTTATTTTCATTTTTTTTATTTTCCGTAGCCTGTTGGCGTCCAAATAACGTTTCTTCATTTTATGGCTTCTATTCCTTCTGCCCTATTGCCTATGCCGCTAAACGCGGCAATCAATGAGAGAAAACAAATAGAGGCCTAAATGTACGCTACACGAACACAACCTGCTGTAATAATGAAACATATCTTTGATGACAAAACGCGGATGGTGACAGGCGCATGCTCAATTGCAGTACAATGCCAGCGCCGAGATGCGCTTCAGTCCCTTCAGCGTGCAAACGGCACTGGTGAATTGGTGATGACTATAGTTTACTTCAAGAATATCAAAAAAAAAATTATATAATATAGTAGGCATCAACTAAAGTTTTAACACAAATAGGTTTCACATGGAATATTATGCCATCCAATATCAATACTTACTTTTGGTTGAGCAAAGTAAACCTTGATGGCTATTTTGAATAAACCAAATGAGTTGAGGTAGTTAGAAGTTTTGGTTTTGTAATTCAGCTTTAAAGCCGAATTCCTCTAAAATGTAGCACCAAGAGAATGAACATGGTTGTAGTGCTGTTCTTGGCCCAGAGAGGTCATTATTGTACCAATGTTGTATCGTAAATGGAGTATCATTCAAACACAGTACCTTTCTTCAGGCCTACTTTCCATTAATAGTATTGCAATACGCTTGAAAAAATCAGCTTTATTTGATCTATAATGAGTGTCCTTTTATGGAACAATGAGTCTAAATACTGTCTACTTGGAACTCACCCCATGGTGATTGTCAGTCTGCCTGAAACACATTTCTAAACCCTTTGTCTCATTATAATATTCATCTATTTAAGAGGTTTTACATGTAGCAAATAATTAGCCAAAAATATGTAAGATACAGCCTACATACTACATACCAAACAACAAGTCTGCACCACTTTACACAAACATCACATGTTTGTCTTACAAAAGACCGATTCGGGGTGCGAGATAAGAATGGGAATTGAGGCAGATGACATGTCAACAAAACAGATAAAACCCATGTTGAATGTAATTTCAGACCTTACACTCTGTGTAAATTGTGCCGAGGCGTGGTCTCAGTAAAACGTGCAGCATGAGCATTAGACTGTAACAACTTTTTATTCAACATTAAAACCATTGATCTTTTAATCTTTTTGTCTTTCTTTTATATACCTTAGTTGATATTGCAAAGTGTGATATTTCTCTCAGCCTTTCATGCTCACATTTGTAGCCCAAGGTCTTTAGCCTTGAACAAACAAATTGGCCGTGGTTTTCTGTATTTCATCCCCTTTTGATACCTTTTCGTGTTTATTCAGGGCTAAACTGTAAGGCTACAGGTAAAACATTCGTGAGCCATAAGATGCCTGCCAAGTCTGTCTTGAGCCAATCCGGTGCTAAACCCCAAAATACACTGCTGCTGTATTTGTCTGCTTATAGTCTTCCAGATCATTTTATTTTAGGTATGTTAGACCTCATTGAGATGCTTGGGAGATGGAGATCGTTGGCCAAAACAATAGCCACTTTCATCCACAGACGGCCAAACGTTAAAAATGGAACGGGACACAACTACTCAGTGTTCAGCATATTTCATCCCATGGCCTTTCCGTCTGGCTAACTCGTACCTCCTAGTCAGCTCTTACCCAATTAACGATAAAAATGACAGTATCTTGATTAATCACCATTGTTTGAGCTGTGTGCAGTGCTTTGGATTCCACAGCCTTGTGTGCATCCTCACTGCCCACCTTCCTCAGTGGAGCTGGAACAGGGAAGCAGCAGCCAAAGCTCTTGGATCAGCAGCTGACTGTTGTGTGGACTGCAGACGGGCCAGCTACAGGGAGATAAGCAGTATGCTCCCTGCACCACCTGTTTCCCAAGCATGCCAGTGCAAAACATGGGTGAGCACCTGGTCATAGCACTCTTCCCACTATGCACATTAAACATCAACATACCTGTCAGCCATCTGTTTAATGAAATGGCCCCATCTTTGAAAGAATACAGAATGGATAAACTATAAATTAACTATACGGATCATGCATTAACAGCATTAGAGGAGCTAAAAACAGAGTGACGTTGCAAAATAGACAAGCACTGGATTGGTTGCTAGCAGAAAAAGGAGGAGTTTGTGTAATGTTTGGAGAACAATGTTTGGAGATATCAATTTATTGCAATATTTCTTGTGATTTCAACGTTTGAAGTTATTGCACCATGCATTATTATCTCCATTATTATCTCCAATGCAGTATTATCTTAGCCGAGTTAACAGCGTTACTAACTTTACACTGGAGGCTGAGGAGAAAAGGACCTGTCATTGACATACGGTAGGCCTACTGTATGTAAGGATCCCTATAAAGGAAATAATGATCAAACATTGACATTCTGCCATTATTTACAAATAGCCATTTTCTTTCCAACTTTCCTTATTTCTTCATTGAGCAAGAGGTATTTAACAGAAAAAGAAAATCAACCCCAGTTAGAAGAAGAGTGGTGAACCACTAAAGTCCCATACTCCCATTGGTTAAAGTTGTTTGAATAAATACTTTAGGGTTCACAAAAAAAGTTTTCTTTCTTCTCACATAGCTAAATGGCCCTTGAAGTTTGAGAAAGGGATGACTTGTTTGTCTTCGTAAAATACTATGTAGAATACTGTTAGATGTATGACAAACAGTAGTGAGTAGTATAGCAGGTATTCAGTCAATGGTGCATATCATTACACTGTAGGCCCCTATGTCTGGAGGGGTTATATATTTGAATTGAACGTTGTATACAAGTGTACATGTTCAAGACAGCAGAAACAGTTAGGATATGTTCATAACGAGGACACCTCAATACGTTAGAGAACAATAAACTATTGTTTGATTGGATGAGGCAGCTATTAAATTAGAAGAGCTTTTACAGTTCTTCACAACTTTTTTGTGATTCAGTTGTTCATTCCACACTTTGAGCTATTCCAAAACAGTATAAAGGGCAGACAGTGTTGAAGTTTATGTTCTTCAGGCACGCAATGTCCCTTGAACAACAGTCCCTGACGAGACCCTTCCCTGGTGGCAGAGGTCAGATGTCAAATGAACTACCTGAAAGAGAATTGGTTTGGCAGAGTGTAGTCGGAAAGCTGTACTCTACACAATAGAGTTTCCACCAAACCAACAGCCACAGGGCCGGCAGCTGCAGCAGAGTCCTGCCAACTTGATTCCACACCCTTCTCTGTTAATCCTAATTAACTCTATCCCCGGTATATAATATAAACACTCAGCATCAATGATGACCTAGACCTTTGACACACCTTGGACCATGCCAACTAACCTGAATTGTGAAGGGCCAAAAACTACACTTACAGTTTGAGCCCAATGGGATTTTCATAAAGAAACCACAATGATCTAATACATGGTACTTCCAAGCAACCTCTCAAACTATTTCTTTACTCTTCTCTTGTAAGAACTTACAAAGATATACCAGGGCAATTAACATGTCAACAAACCTGACTGAATGGTTCAGGACGTTTGTAGTTACACATAAAACATGGCCTGTCAGATGACCTGGGACCCTGTGATGAAACTAATGCTCAATGACATGTAAGAATCAGATTCTCTTCTGTCCCCATCCCCATTCCCTGATCTCTTTTTGTTTGTCTTTGTATGCATGAGCCACCTGATCATTAAAGTCAGGGATGGGGGGAAAACTCCCACACACTCATACCCACGTGCACACACGCACACATAGACACACACACACACACACACACACACACACAAACCACAAACCACAGACATTCTGGATGCACAGTAGGCTTCTGGTTCAAATAAGTCTGTTTATTTGAGTTAAGCACATTCAAAGTTATGTAATAACTAAACAGCTGGACGCATTGTACCAATAGATTTGTGTTTTTCTGTCTTAGCTTCACTTGACTAGTGAGCATGGTGTTCAAGCTGCAATCTTTTGTTTTTGCACGTAATGTATACTCCACATACACTCTATCTTATTTCCCATTTCTAAATTGACGTGTGCACTGCCATTGTGTTCAGCTCCCTTCCTATGTGATAACAAAACGTAGCAACGATAAACAAGCTCTAGTGTTAAACTGTCGCAGACCAGAAACTTCACCAAAAACAAGCAAATTATGTCCACAAGTAATTTTTTTTCAACAACAATTGTGAATAAACATGTCAATCTTCTTTTCTTGCCACCAGAAAAGGGTGCTGTCCCTATGAGGTCAAATAAGGAGACTGGCAGTGAGAAAAAAATAGATAATCTGCTGTGCCCATTGGGTAAAAGGGATGTAGAGAGGGTGAGAGTCAAGTGCCATTCCTCCAGCTGAGGAGAAGATAAGGGGATGTGTCTTTCCATACCAAGGGGCCCAGCGCTTGCAGAGGACCCCGTGCTTGGC